>CAUYRT010029753.1:0-140274 GCA_963574885.1 Lepilemur ruficaudatus
AGTCCCAGCTACTCGGGAGGCTGAGGCAGAAGGATTGCTTGAGCCCAGGAGTTTGAGGTTGCTGTGAGCTAGGCTGATGCCACGGCACTCTAGCCCGGGCAACAAAGTGAGACTCTGTCTCAAAAAAAAAAAAAAAAAAAAAAGTTCTTGCCTTTAAAGGATCCATGATCCTGCGATCCTAAATCAAGAGACCCTTGATCTCTGTCCAACTAGAAAAGAGGAAATTGGGAAAACGCCAAGAATGTGGCTCCTTACTTCACTATTTGATGTTGAGAGAGGCAGAAGATTAAAGTCTAGTCCTGCTCTCAGATCAGCAAACACCCATACGTTGATTACACTTACGGCTTTTCACAAAATCAGCCCCACGTGCTGGTCCCCGCCCTGACCAGGGGATGGTAGGTGTGTTCCAGCACACTCAGAGCAGCGGAGGGCTTGCCCTCCTCCATCTCCTGGTCATGGTATCGTCCATTCATCCCTACGTGCGGTGCGGACTAAGAACACTGGAGCCAGACAGGCTGAGCTGCATCCCTAGCCATGCTGCTCTCTGGCTGTGACCTTGCACAATGTCTCTGTACTCTCTCTGTGAAGTGGAGAAGGGAGAAGAGTACCTTTTCTTGGGTCTTTGTGAGAATCAAATGAGATACCAAATGTGGACTTCTTAGAACAGCGCTGACTTAAGTCAAGACTCTATAAATGATGGCTATTTTTAATATAAGTATTAATACTGCTCCCATGAGCTTTGGAAAAGGCAGCCTCCTTTTCCAGTCCTTCCTTAAACCCACCCAGCTCTCAAAAGGACAGAAGAGACTGAGGATTCAAGACCCTAGGGTGGTTCTGGAGGTCAAAGCCTGGCAGTAGATGGCAAAGAGCCCTGGATTAGATGTCGTCAGACCTGAGAGCAAGTCCTCCCACTGCCTCGATGAGCCGCAGGATCTCCCTAGACCTCAGCTTCCACACCTGCTCTGGACTGAAGTGTGTCCACTCAAAATCCATATGTTGAAGGCCTGACCCCTGAAGGGATAATATTTGGAGATGGGGCCTTTTGAAGGTCATTTGGTTTAGATGAGGTTCTGAGGGTGGGGCCCTCATAATGGGATTAGTGCCCTTAGCAGAAGAGACACCAGAGAGCTTTCTCTCTCTCTCTTTCTCTCTCTCCCGCTCTCTCTCTCTCTCTCTCTCTCTCTCTCTCTCTCTCTCTCAATCTCTCTCTCTCTCTCTCCATAGAGAAGGTGGCCATCTACAAGCCGGAAAGTGGGCCCTCACCAGAGACCTCACCATGCTGGCACCTTGATCTTGGACTCCTAGCCTCCAGAACTGTGAGAAATAAATTTCCACTGTTAAGCCTCTCAGTCTGTGGTGTTTTGTTGTGGCAGCCTGAGCCGATTAAGACAACACCTAAACCTGAAACCACAGTGTCTTCCAACTCCTTCCCCACATGACAGAGAGGGGTTTTCACATCCAGGTGGGGCTCCTGCATAAGGTTCTATTGCAGAAAGAGTCCTAAGGCCAATAATTGTTTTAACACCACCGCAATAGATGATTGAAAACTTCCTCCCACTTTAGCAGTGTCTCTGCGAAATCCACCCATAAGGTGTTGTACTAGAAAGTAGTAGTTCCTGTAACTTCATTTCCATAAATCTGATGTTTTTTCCTCTTTCTTATGTTATCAATTTGGTAGAAAATCTTTCCAAAGTATTACTAATCTTTCCAAAGTATTACTATACACTCTACCACCTCATACACACACACACACACACACACACACACACATCAGCTTTTCTTGATGACGTGTTGGTGTCATTTTGAACACCATATTTGTACCTGGTGGAAACAGAGCAAGGCCTTCAGTGGCTACTGAGATGTGCAACACTCTTTGCCTCCAGTATTATTTGAGGGTTGCTAAACTATCCCAAAGTACTGTCCTATAGATGTTGTTCTCTGTGTTGAATGTGATCAGTTGCCCCCAAATCTCTGCATGCTGTTTTATTTCACATGGTGTTCAGGGTGAGGCCCTGAGAATGGCTTCACATCTTTATGTGGAGCTAGCTATTGTCCCCCAGTGGCTCCTCCACCTTTCCTTGGCTCTAGGCTTGCACCTGTTCACCCCCGGCTGATGACGTGGGGTGCTGTTCCTCCAGCTGCTAGGCTTGGCACTGGGGGCACCTGTGCAGATGGCACTTCTCAAGGATCCCAGGCAGTGAGAGATAGTATGATGGATGCCATTGGCAGTGAATAAGAAGAAGGTCACATCTTCTATATTCTAAACAAGAAATGCTGGATATGGAGAGAAACACTGTGATCCGTTGTGGAGAGTGTACTGACCAAATGTGGGGGGCCCAGTCGCTGCAGTCAGGGACCCCGATGGTTGGGGAAGTCACAGACATCTCTATTGAAGTCCCACATCACGGGCACATAGGAAGCAATGAACAAACGTATTCTGAGCGGATGGAGAGACAAACGAACGGAGAAGGCTGGGCTCAGGAAGCCTGTGACAGCCCACCGCGGCTCTGCCCAGACAGCGACACAGAGTTCCCACCTGGGAGGTGCTCACCTGCTGAAGAGCATGCTTCTTTGGGTCCTATTCTGCCCGCTTAACAAAGCCCTGTTCAAATGAATTGTCTAACGGCTTGTCCCCATGACAACAAACAGATTCACAGAATGCCGGAGCCAGGAGGAAAGCAACCCTGCCGAAAAGCAGCCCTGAAATTTGCCCCTGTTGTTCTCCCCGGGGCAGAGACCTGCAGCAAGAAGGGAGGGGCAGCCCTGCTTCTCTGCCAGGCTTTTGCAGGGAAACCCTGTGACCGTATTTCTTCACACCCTGCGTGGGGCTGACGGCAGTTCACAACTGGCTTTGGGAGATGGCTAAGACAGACTGTCCCAGCGTGAAGCTTCCTCCTTCTTGTCAACATCCAAAGCGGCACTGCTGTCTCGATGCAGCTGACCACCCGTGAAATTCCCATTGTTTCACCATTTTCTTCTCGGCCTCCCCCAAGAGAAGATTATGCGTAGGGAATTTGCCCATTTCCTGCATTTTGGTTTTGATACCTACCCTTCTGGTTTGGAAACATTTGTTTTGTTCTGTTTTGGTTTTCAAATGACTTTTGCTTAGAACATTGAATTTGCTTTGTGAGACTCTGTCTCAATTTCTCTCCTTCTCTCTCTCAAATTATTCACTCTGTTGCCGAGGAGATGAGATAAAATTCACAGCTCTCTCATGGCAACACTTTCTTTTTTCCTCTGTGAGTGAAATTGCATGAGATTTTTTAAAACTTTAAACATGAGACAATTATATTTCTTAAATCCAATATTTTGTCTCTCGTCTTTTTGTTTACTCAGCCTAGAGCCTTAAAGTCAGGTTGAAATGAAAGTGACGCTGGACTGCCCTGGTTTGTTTTCTTAGTTCCAAACACACCTTCTCAGCCAAGCCTTCACCAGAAGGTCGTGTCGTGTATTTACAAGACACATGAAAACTGATGGTGCATGTATTCGTTCACAGAGCGTGTTTTATTGAAGGGCTGATATGTGCAGAGAGTGTGCTTGGTGCTGAGGGCAAAGATGAACAAGAGGTCACCTCTGCCCTTTCAGGGGTTAATAAGGTGGGACAGGAGCCTGAGAAAGCAGCCACAATACCTGGGATAACTGCCGTCATAAGAATTTGCAACAGGTTCTAAGCTAGCAGAGGAGAAGCCCCTAACTCAGGCTGGGAGGAAGGGGAAAGGAAAGGCCCAAAGGACAAGTGGGACTCAGACCAGGTTTGGTGCCCAGAGAAGCGCCTGCTCGTTGAGTGAATGTTTGTTGAATCAAGGACTGCGAGTAAGTAGAAAGTGTTCTGAGACGGAATAAAATATACAAAGACACAGAGGCAAGACAGAGTCCATGAAATGATTGAATCCTCAGGCCAAAATAATGAGAAGCCCAGGAATGCTGCCCACATGGGAAGTCTCCTGTCCCCAGTACGGCAGGCGGGAGGGCCACAGCATGGGACAGAAGGAGCAGGGCACAGCCACAGGGCAGGGACAAAAGTCCAACCACCCTGGAAGTAGCCTTGTTGCCTTGGAAAACAAACATCAAGCTGCCTAAGTTTTGAGAGGGTGCTTGCATCTGACGCCTGTCGAAACCCAGGGGGGGACCCCCAACTGGAAAAGCTTCCGTGGTCTGCTGGCCTGACAGATGGCAACACCGCGGGACTGCCACTTCTGGACATGAGGCCAAATTGCCCAGGGGCATCGGGGCAGAGATGATGCGGTGTGACAGCCGGGCCTAGCACAGACGCCTCCCGAGCAGCGGGTCTAGGGCCAAGGGCAGGGATTCCCAGCTCAGGGGCTTCAGTTCAAGTTTTGATCTTCCAAATGGTCCCATATCTCAGAATCCAATATATTTAATAAAAAGGAAGGAACTTCTCAACTTTCCAAGAAAGAGAGCAGCACCGAGGGCAGTCAGTGGAAGACAGTGCCAGGCGCAGTGCGGCTCACGTGGCGCATACGCAGTGAGGGTGCCTTGCGCCATCACCCACGGTGACTCCCCAGTGGCCACTTGCTGCCCCTACTCCACAGCTCACCTGCCACCAACCCTGGGTGGTGGTGTGGCCCCAGAAAGGGGATGTGCTAACTGGAGAGAAGACACCATTGCTATGCTGTGACTTTCACATTGTTGTTGTCTTTAAAGGCAATAGGCTTTGCAAGAAAGATGAGTAGAGAAAGGATTTTCTCAAGATTCCCAAAGTTTAAAAGAACAACATATAGACCCTAAGCTTTTCCAGCTGACTGTGGGTGGCAGGGCATGGAAGGAGGCCAGGTGTGACGTGCAGGGGGTTCCCACCCCACAGGAAGAAGAGGAGCCGAGATGGAACTTCAGCTTCCCTCCACATGGTCTCCTCTCTGCCCACTCCACCCCTGTGGGCTCGGAACCAGCCACAGGGGGACATGCTGATGGGAACCACTACAAGCCAACCTGGCACAACAGTGGACTTTGGACTGGCCAACAAGGGGCCCTGGAAGGTGAGCCTGAGGGTGGCCTCAAGCACCCTGAATACCCCAGCGTGGGGAGAGAAAGAGCCACCGAGGGAGACCTGCCGCAGAGAAGGCAGGGAACGGATGATACTTGAAGAATGAATAGGCAAATGGATGGTTGCTGGCTGGCTGGACAGATAGATGGACAGATGGCTTTGCAGAAGAAAGTCAGAAACCCAAGTCCCAAAAGAAAGCAGGATCAGCAATGAAAGGCAGTAGCATGGTACTAAGGACAGAGGCCACACAGGTGATTTGCATTCCATGACATGTTCATTGCTGAGACTTACTTTTGAGACAAACAGCCCTGGGGTAGGTGCCCTGGAGAGAGGTTTCAAGGCTTCTAACAAAGGAAGCTTCTGGTCACTTAGATGTTCCTCTCTCTTAGGATAAAATTAAAACCCACATATGGCATAATGTATCTATTTTTATATGACCCCTCTGCCATATGAGTTGAGAACACCATGAGAAATGTTATCTTTATATCCAGAAAGTAGTGCTATGTAGAAAGTACCCATATGTATAAAACGAAGTCCTTGTTTTTATAATAAAAATGCTATTGTCGTCGTATCCTCTAAACCCTCACCTGTGATGATCTTTTGGGTATTTACCTATAAACAAACATTAGGCTCTATTTACATAGCACAGGAATTCCCCAAGGTAGTCATAACGCTCTCCAAATCCCTAGTCAAATTTCATTTAAACGAAATGGTCCAGATGAAATCATCTGCTCTGTGTTTGCCACATCTGCTCGGCCAGAATTCAATGTTTTTGATAGAAAGCAAAGATAATATTTTTGTGATTTCACCCTGCCACTCCACAAACGTCAGTGTTTCCAAAGAAAAGCCCCACCAACCACACCAGATTCGGTCTAGTGAAAGTTACTTGTTGAAGTAAAATGCAGGTTAACCACAATGTGCTAGGAAGAGAATTGTTTTGTATTGCTGAAATGAGACAACCAAGGGTTATCCAGAAATCCCCTTTTGTTTTAGTACTTGTACAAATTCATACTAGAAAACAAAAAGACTTTACTTCTTTACAACCACAAAAGACTATGCATATATCACCCTACGTCCCAGCCCATAAGAGTCAAGGTGGACGGGCAGAAGGATGAAGTTGCTAAGGGCACGAACTCTGAAGACAGACTGCCTGGTCCACTCCTGACTTTGTCCCTCACTGGCTCTGTGGCTTTGGGCATCTCTGTACCTCTGTACAGTTTCTTTATCTCTAGAATGGGAGACTAACGACAGCACTCACGTGCCAAGATAGTTACAGATTAGACAAGTTGATGTGCGTGACATTCTCGGCACGGTACCTGGTGGGGGATTTGGCACCGCCACACCTCCAGGGTTTTCAGGGGTTCTCAGTGGGAAGAGAGGTGAGAGCCACCTCCAGCCCCTGGCTCAGGTGAACCACAGTCTTCCCCCCACCTGAAACCCAAACTTCTGAAACTTGGCTGTCAGTTTTCCTCTTGCTCCACTGCCGACGCTCCGAGCCCCTATGGTCCTGAAGATGTAAATGCTAGAAACTGGGCTGGATAGCAACTGACCCCACACAGCCCTCTGGAAATTGTATTTTTAAAACAAATAGTGCCAGTGAAGTGAGGGTAAGTTTGCAAACTCATATCCAGCTGTCCAAGAAATGTCACATATATTTATTTTCATTAAATCCAACTCTGAGCAATGGTTCCAAAATCCAATCTCAGTACCTGTGGGGGCCTCCTGACCTAGCAGGGTCATACGAAGTGCTGGCATGGCCTCTGAAGTCCTGGTGTCTGGCATTTCCCAGCCCGTGCTGGCAACGTGGCGGTCCCGATTCCTGGGTACAGATGCTTCTTTTCAGGAATGATGATGATGCTTCTCCTGTGTGAAACTCATCCCAGTTGAAAAGGCATTTTCATGTCTATTGCATCATTTAATCCCCTCCCCAAAATCTAGAAGGAAAACAGTGTAATCACTTCATAGATAACAAAAGTTCAAATCGACGGGTTGCCCAAAGTGACAGAAACACCTCATAAATAAAAGAGGAATCTTTGGTCTCCAGATCCTTTGCTCCTTCTCCGACCTCCTTGTTAAATTTCTATGAGGCTGATTCCACTATCACTTGCCTGCCAAAAACATCATCCCCCAGAAGCAAGGTGATTGCTTAGCATCAAATATGGGCTTCCCGTGTGCCAGGCACTGTGCTCGCATTGAGAACACAAAAGTCAACGAGAAATGGTCCCGAGGGGGTTCAAAGACCAGTGGGGGGGTGGGCAGACTCACGAACAAATAATTTCTATAAGCAGCTAGTGCTGTAATGAGGCAGGCACCAGTGCTCTGGAAATTCCAAGTGAGGAAGATTCATTCCACCTGCCCAGGGAGAGGGCAGAGGTGATGGGCATCCAGTAGGCATCCAAGGGTGGTCCTGACACTCTCCACAATACCAACCGAACATGGGAATCCGCTTACACACGACCTGACAGCTCCAAGAACGAAAATAGTTTTTTACCTTCAGCAGTTTATTGAGAGTCATGAAAATTACAAGTGCAGAAAAACACAAAAGAGAGCGCACAGCTCTAAGACTGATTTTTTTTCCACTTTTGACACCTCAATTGAAATTGTCCTGCGTCATGCTTACAACCCTTGACATTTCTTAAGACCCATAACAGGTAAAAATCCTCCGCAGCCAAATTGTTTATCTAAATCCATCCCGGAATTTGTGTCACGGTTGCCATTATATCCTGTGCACGGAAAATGAAAAGGCCAAATTTAGTAGCAGATGACATGCGTTAGGTCCAGGAGTTTCCGAGAAGCTTATGAAATCCTCTCTGCTGTTTACACTAAATCCAAATCTCCCTTCCCCTAACCGAAACCTGTCCTCCTCATAAAGGCTGAGGTGTGCCCTCCCCCTGGAGCTGCTACTCCCTGCGGCTTTAAGAGGAAATCAGACACGCCTACCCCTGGGGTGCTCTCCAAGATGCTGGCATCATCATTTCCCTGAACCGAGTTCCCAAAACAACACGGTGACGAGAGAGAAGAAAACCAGAGTGGCATCGATGTTACACGTTTACGTAGCACCTGGCGCTGGGTCTTCTTAAGCAGGTGGCCTTTGCTGTAAAGCCTGGAGACAGACAGACACAGAGGACAAGACCACAGACCAGCCCCTTTCTCAGGTTGGGTGCATTTTCCTAACAGGACGCCACATGCCTAGTGACAGCAACTTAAGGAGAGTGACTGAATTGTCCCCAGCTCAGGAGGAAAGGTTAGAAAGCTGCTGCCTCCAGCTTGTCACGTCCCAAACCTGTGCAGATGTTAATATTTTAAACAGCAGGGCCAATAATCTTCTTGATACTTGTCTATTAATAAAGTAATTTTTTCCCTATGGCACTCAAAAATGCTTTGCATTTTGAATTGTTTTTAAGAGCTGTGGATATCCTTTCGGAACATTTGCGCCCCCGCTCTCCAAGAGGAGTCGCTCCCTTGTTCTCACCATTTTACTGGCCCCCCGAGGGCTACACCCACACAGACCAACAGTCTAATTTCCATCCAGTCAACCCCCAGGAGCTATTTTGGGTCTGGCCTTCGTTTAGTCCACTTTTCCTGCCAGTACACACTCAGCCCCTCTCCTCTCCTGGGACACTTTCCTCGGAGGAAGCTTTTGAAAAGTACAGATTTCCGATAGGGCAGCGGTCAGCACCAGTCTCATCTCTGAGTACTGCCAGGAAGGGCTAAGTACCACCCTACACGCCACTGGGGAGAGGGGGAAAGGCAGGAGCTAGCATCCCCCATCCTCAGCTCTCACGGCTCCTTCCCCAGCTGTGCCCACGCCATTTTCACAACCTTGTAGTATCCTGAGAGCACCAGGGTGTATCTGATCCTTTGCTCCCACTTTACTCTGTGCCTGGAACGTACTTGCATGTGTCTTGCTAATCCCTGCTAGTCTATGCCTCATCTCCGGGATGGCTTAGGTACTCCTCCTTGGTCCTCTTTTAGACTCTGCCCCCTGGAGGACCCACCCACAGAACCAACCCCTTTACTTGTCCATACCCTCCGTCTCACGCTGGACTGTGATCTCCTTGGGAGTGACGCTGTGCTCTGTTAGCCCTCGCATCCTAAGGCCCAGACATAGAGATGTCCCATGTGCTTATGTCAACTGAATGCAATTGCCCTAGAAAACTGCTTGGAGGCCAAGATAAAAGAAAGGCAGGAGGATTATAAGAAGTGAAAGGAAAAAAACATTTGGTGGGAAGTGAGCGGACACCTCCCAACACTACCGCAGCAGCTGTCATGCCTGACGTTGTGTGTGGACTAACACCAAGGCGATCATGAATCAGCCGGAAACGATGACACTATCTAACCTCTGCTGCCCAGAGCAAGGCTTTCCAAGTCCAGTGCCTCCACAAGCCAAGTAGGTAAGCTCGGTGGAGAAAGTCAGCCAGATGACAAACAGCAGGGAGTGATGGAACCATGGAAACCCTGTGCGGAGAGCTTCAACAGACCAACCCATTCAAATTCAAATCCAAACACAGGCACGGCCTGTCTGAGGGTGCTCAGTATTGCAAAAAGAACCCCCACCCAGGAACAAGATCTGTCCCTCTTGATTTTTTTTATATTTTACGTTTAAATTAAGTGCATTTAAGGTATCATTTATAGCAGTATCCTACCTACATGGAGCTACCATCTAGCATGTTGTTCCTATGGGGAGGATGTATGTATTGCAAGTTCTAACTCTACATGCAAGTTGGTGAGGACAGCGTCCATGGGATCAGCATATGAAGAATGGAAATTCATTAATGAGCCAAGGGGAACTCTCCTGAGCACAGGTGGCTTATTATTTCTCCATAACTCTATGTTCATCTCTACATGTCCCCCCGCAACTCGACACTCTAGCCACACCAGAGCACCTACGGATGGTGCATTATCCCCATGTCCCTGCTTGTTGTCTGTGTGCTGTGCCATGGCCTCCCCCTCCCCTTCTGCTGGCTACTGTTTTCCACCCCTTGTGCCTCTGCTTTCCCTAATAGAGCCCCAGCTAGGTTTTCTGACTCTCCAACTGCTACCAGAGCACCACGTGCTTTCCCCAGTGCAGCACGGATCCACGCTAGATCGCTGGATTGTGATGTCATTTGTGGTGGGCATCTCCACCAGACTGGCAGGAGCAGGATAGGGCCTGACTCATTGCAGCTGTGTCCCCAGCGCCTGCCCAGAGTCACACACTTAGCAGTCAGCATTGAATGAGTGGGCAAATGCACCAACGAGAGGATGAATGAGTGCATACATAAAGCAACCTTTCTTGCTAAGTCACTGGCCAGATATCCTCAAATGGGTCACATAAGCACACTGTCCCCTCAAGGGACAGAGACAAAGCTTGAATCTGAAACTCACTACACCTGCACATTCAAGAAACATTTAACTTTCACAATGACCTCCATGCAGTAGGCGTTACCATATTTCTTTTACAATCAAAAAAGAAAATTAATGATCAGAGACATTGAATGAGTCGCCCAGCACCACACAGCTAATAAATGGCTGAGCTCCAAACTCTAACCCAAGTCCCCTGACTGCAAGGCCTGTGCTTTCCCTGAACACCAGGCCCAGAGGTTGGGTGTTCACTGACCCCTGACCCTGATGGTGTGTGGGCTTCTGCTGCTGCCACTGGCTTTGCCCTGGCCCTGGTGCTCCAGGCTCACACAGTCAAATCAGCTCTTGAAAGAAGTAGACCCCTGGAGTAGATTCTGGATCACAGCTGTCATGATGAGAAAGTTGGTCTTTAACCTCAGATTAAGTTTCCCTTTCACCAGGGTAGGATCGCTGTGGGCACTGAACATCCCCTCCACCTGCTGCCCTAGACCTGCTCCTCATTGCCCATTCTCTTAGCATGTTTTAAAACCCACTGAAGGGGCCGGGAGCGGTGGCTCACGCCTGTTATCCTAGCACTCTGGGAGGCTGAGGTGGGTGGATAGCTCAAAGTCAGGAGTTCAAGACCAGCCTGAGCAAGAGCGAGACCCTGTCTCTACTATAAATAGAAAGAAATTAATTGGACAACTAAAAATATATGTGAAAAATTAGCCGGGCATGGTGGCACATGCCTGTAGTCCCAGCTACTCGGGAGGCTGAGGCAGAAGGATTGCTTAAGCCCAGGAGTGTGAGGTTGCTGTGACCTAGGCTGATGCCACGGCACTCTACAGCCCGGGCAACAGAGTGATACTCTTTCACAAAAAAAAAAAAAAAAAAAAACCCACTGGAGGACGGCCTCGAGCCATATGCTAAAACCTTCATAATTATTAGGAGGAATCTTCGTATTCATACTTTGGTAAATATAAGTGAGTGAGAGAGACAGGGAGGCAGGGAGAGAGAGAGAGAGATAAACCAAAAGGGAAAGCAGAGACAGAGTTATACATAACAGACCCTTAAAACATTCTGTCTATTAGAGGTGTAATAATGACGCACATTGCTAGAAAAGAGAACAAGATGAAAGAAGCTCTCTGATATCGACGTGCCTTGTAAAATTATTGATTAAGCCAATCCTTAAAGTCATGACGTATTAAGTGACAAGTTGTTTAGCTACAATACTATGAGTCAACTATTGCACATTCCATTCTATTTTAACAGTGAAGCCTAAGATGATTCAGGCTAACCAAATCATTTTTCAAATAGATCTAAAAACCAAATTTTCATGTACGAACAGAGGGAGAATCACTGACTCTAACCCCAAATGGCAGCCAGTCTTCATGAGACTGTGTCTCAGGATCTATAAAACCCTGAGACAGCTATATGGAAAAGACCCAGAGCTGCTCCCACTGACTGATGTGGTCTTTGAGGATGCTCCAGCAAGGCTTCCAGAGAAAGAATCCAGACCTTTCCAGAACTCAGCTCCTCTGCACATAGTGAAACGCGCAAGGGCTGCCCTATTGAATTTGCAAATGTGAATTTAACCACCCTTAGGAAAACAGTAAAAATGAGCAGAGCTATGTCACTTACCAGCTCATCAAATTCGTTCTAGAGGAGAAGCAGTTTTGTGTGTAACTGTTATCGGGCAGCAGACTCATAAAGAAACAAACAGCAGAGAGGCCAAATTCAGCGGTGTTTTAATGGAGTCAGTGTCAACAGAGCAGTGGGAAAGAGGGAATTTCTCTACCAACCAGTATACAAAGACATAAACTGTAAGAGATAGGTCTCCAATAAATTACTCATTGCTCAAAACAAAAGGAAGTCTTCACATGAGAGAAACATTTACATCTAGGGAATGAGCCATGGTCCCAGAAAGAAAACGTCTTAAACTGAACTTTATACATTTTCAGTTTCGCCCTTTCAAAGTTCCCAAATATTTCATTACTGTTTTCTTTTTGTTTCTTTTTCTCTCACATGAGGTCACTATCCCTTTGCAAGTTTAGGGAAAATAAAATTGTTGCCCGTTCTGCAGCTGCTAAAAAAAATTATACCTTGCTAAGTGGAGGAAGCCGGTCACGAACGGCCACATTCTGTATGATCCCATCTATATGTTAGACTTTTATAGATGTCCCACAGTTCTTGGACATTCTGGTCTGTTTTTTTCAATCTTTTTTCTCTTTACTTTCTAGTTTGGGAAGTTTCTATTGAGATATCGTCAAGTAATTTTTTCCTCAGTTTTGTCTAGGATACTAACTAACCCATCAAAGACGTTCTTCACTTCTGCTAGGTACAGTGTTTTCAATCTCTAGTGTTTTCTTTTTAAGTTTTTCTTAGAATTTTCATCTCTCAAGCTATATTACCTATCTGCTCTTGCCTGCTGTCTATTCTGTGCCCTGAAGATCCTCAGTATATTAATCATTAATCATAGTTGTTTCAAATTCCCAACACCCCTGCCATGTCTGAGTCTGGTTCTGATGCTTGCTCTGCTTTTTGGCTTTTGTTATGTCTTGTAATACTTCTTTTTTTTTTTCCACTTAATTTTCTTGATAGCTGGATATGATGCAGTGGGTGCAAGGAACTGCTGTCAACGGGCCCTTAGCAACGTGGTGGGGTGGTGTGGATGGTGGGAAAGAGTTCTGCAGTCCTGTGAGTAGGTCTCAGTTTCTTAGCGAGCCTGTGCCACCTCCGCACCGCAAACTTCACACGTGCTTCTCAGCCCACCCCCTTGAGGTGGGACAGGATGGCTAGGGAAGGCTGGAGTTGGGTATTATCCTTTTCCCAGGTCAGTTAGGCTCTATTGAAACCCTAATAATTTAGGCTCTGATAAAATAGTTTATCCCGAGGGGTAGACCTCATTAAGAAGAACAGAATGCTCCAGTGTATTTCAATATGGTTACTTTTCCCTGCCTCCTGCTAAAAGCATAAGAAGATTTTTCTCCGGTATTCACTGTGAGAACCTGGTTGAGGCCCTGGAGTTAAAACACACAAAAGTATCCCCCACCCCCAGGACTGAGGCCCCTGGAGTTTTTCACCCTCCAACCTGTCCTCACTAAGCCTCCAGCAGTTCGTTGGTTACAGTTCTGGTTTCCGGCCTTGGCACTGTTCCCGGTGGAAGTGTCTGCTCCAGTAAGTTGTGTTGCTCTGTACCCACTTGTCTGCCTCGCCAATTTTGAGAAGAGTAGTTTGCCCTGTGATCTCGCTTCTCTGACAGATCTAAGAAGACTTGTTGATTTTTCAGTTTGTTCAGCTTTCTTCTTGTTGTTAGGATGAAGTAATAACTTCCAAGCTCCTCACATGCCTGACCCGAAACCCTGATTCCAGCTCTATGAAATGTCCAGAAAAGGTAGATCCATGGAGACAAATATTGCTTAGGACTGGGGGGATACGGGGTTGAGGGATAATTGCCAAAGGGTACGAGGTTCCTTTTTGAGGGGTTGAAAATATACTAAAATTTATTATGATGATGGTTTCAAAACTCTGTAAATATAGTAAAAGTCATTGAGTTGTACACTTGAAATGGGTGATTTGTTTAGTATGTGAATTTATAAGGCAGAACAAAGAAAGGGAAGGAAAAGAGAAAGAAAAAGGAAGGAAGGAAGGAGGGAAGGAAGGAGGGAGGGAGGGAGGGAGGGAGGAAGAAAGGAAGGAAGGAAAGAAGGAAGGAAGGAAAGAAGGAAGGAAGGAAGGAAGGAAGGAAGGAAGGAAGGAAGGAAGGAAGGAAGGAAGGAAGGAAGGAAGGAAGGAAGTCTGCAGCCTAAAGGCAGAAGTAGTGATATACTGTTGCTTCTGTTTGGCCTGAAGCTTCCTTGGGATCTACATGCTACTCCCTTTCTAGCATGAGCTTCCTCTACCCTCTCCCTCCCACACACACATACATGCACCAAAACCCACGCTCCAGCCATCTCAAACAATTTATACTTCCACCCAGTCTCCATGCAGTTCCATTTCTCTAAGCTTTTACACAAACTCTTCTCTACCTTGAATGCCCACTCTCCCCCCGCCATTTCCCACAAAGGGAACTCAACCTTCAAGACTCAGTTCATATGTCACACCTTCAGGCTATCTACAAAGTTAAGGGCTTCCTCCTCGTCACTGCAGAGGGCTTCACTACACAGTGTGCCATCATATGATAAGGCAGAGCATTTGTCATGACGCATTGCAGCCTATTTAGATGCCCGTGTCATCCCCAATGAGACCACACGTTCACGAGGTAAAAATGCTGTATTTCATTCACCTTGGTATTGACAGAACCTGGAGCAGTGGCTGTCATATAGGAGGTATCTAGTAAATATTTGCCAAATGAACAAATAGCAGGGAGGCATCATGCCTCCATGACCTGGCAGTTAACCAGAAATAGCCTAACTTCCCATTGCAAGCAGAAACATCAATGGTTCCACAAACACAATGTCTGGGTGCCCAAGATTCTATGCCAAGTAAAAATCCATTTTCAGCTTGGCTCCTGCTCAGGAAGTGACTTCCTGCCCAGAGAGCTCCAAAGTCCCCTCCGACTGCTCAGGCAGGATCTGCATCAAAATGTGGAAGGCAGAGCGGACAGGGGATAGACAAAGACAGCCACAAGCCAAACAGATGGGCAGAGCAAGTCTTGGGGTCCTGAGCAAAATAAGAAAGCAGCAGTTTGCATAATGCTTCCCAGGGATGCCAAGCTCCACGGAAACTGCTTGATCAGAAGTGCATTGGAGGTTCCATCTGAGCATTTGCTGATGTCAAGTCTAGAGGTTTCTGTACATAAAACAAACATCCTGAACTAAAGACGCAGCCAACCCCAGCACTGAGCAGAAGGAACAAGAAGGGTGTGTAGCACAGAAGACCAGCCACGCCTGGGGGAAGAGGCTAAGAAGTTGGAGTGTCAGTTTCTCCATGGACACAAACAGAAGCTGTTACTCATATTTGTATACTTTTATGAGTTCATATTGAAGACAAGGGGTAGAATTCCTGAATGTGAGTTCAGTCATTCTCATTAAGTCATTTTATTGGCCTCATAAGATCCTATGTTAAAGATCTCCTCTAGATCTTATCAAATATAGATTGAGCCTGTTGACCCCCTGTGATGGTCAGGGCTTGTCACACTGAGAGCTGTAGGACCTTCTAAAAGGAAGACGACAGCCTGGACCTTCAGTGTTCATGTGAATTAGCCTTACGATATTGCTACTTAAAAATACAACAGCATAAATGTAAGTCTAAACCCTTCATGCTTATAGCTCTGATATAACTTGAAAAGCAACACAAACTCTTAAGTTAAATAAAAACAAATTTTTAAGGTCAATAAAATTCAATCAACCACATTAAATTAATAACACTGATAATGCTATTTTGTTGAAACTATTTGCAGCACGCACACATTGCTGGCATCGTTACGGTGTTGGCATTCTTGAGTGGGACATGCCTACGCCACCCTGTGCTGTGTGATGACTCAACTCTCCCACCACTCTCCCCAGTTTAGTTTGGTGCTACACCTCCATTCATGCCAGGCTTGAAGATGTCATTTGCCCTTCATTGGAGTGAACACAACTGTAAATGTGGGTGCTGAAATTATACCTGAATACTAATGATAAAGTGATCATCCAGTTGCTCCAACTCTTGAATTAAATGTACAATTTTAAGTTATATTTGTATTATAAGGTTAGACTACAATAAGAGCGTACAATTTTCATAGAGAACCCGTGGATCCCAGTTTGAGAAACATTCTGTTAGATCAGCCACCAACATTAGCGGCATTCCCCTACCTGTCCACACCTGTCTCATCACCTTTGGTGCTCAAGGAAAGACAAACCCACCCAGTGTCCAGAAACCTTGAAGAGACAGTAGCTCCCTGCCCAGGACAGTGTCAGTATTTAAAACACAGAGATAGATACTTTCACGACGAGTTGTCCTAAGTCATAGAAGGAGGGAAGAATTCCCAGGAAGACAAAGGTCAGAAGATGCTCCAAATTCCTTCTCAGCAAATCCTCCCAGGGCAGCCGATCTCCCCTGCATGGAGTCAGCTCCCCCGACCCTGCTCTGGCTGCCACACGTGAGTGGCTGTGTCTCCAGGAAGTCCGAGCTACCAGTTAACAAACTCTGTCAATTAGTAGATTGTCTTACCACAGGCTTATCTTGCCTTAGTTTGTTTTTTTCATTTTTAATGGTAATAAAATATGCATAACATAAAATAGGCCATTTTATCATTTGTAGGTGTGCAGTTCAGTAATGTTAAGTATATTTACGTTGTTGTACAACCAATCTCTAGAACTTTCTCATCTTGTGAAACAGAAACTCTATATCTATTAAAAATACTAACTCTTCATTTCCTCTTATCCCAGTCCCTGGCAACCATCGTTCTACTTTCTGTGTCTATAAATTTGACTACTCTAGGTACCTCATACAGTATTTGTCCTTTTGTGACTGGCTTGTTTCACTTAGCATAATGTCCTCACAATTGACCTGTATCATAGCACATGTCAGAATTTCCTCCCTTTTGAAAACTGAATAACATTCCACTGTATGTATCCAACACATTTTGTGTGTCCATGCATCCACTGATGAGCACTTGGGCTGCTCCCACCTTGTGGCTATTGTGACTAAAGCTGCTATGAACGTAAGTGCACCTTATTTTGTTTTGCACTGAATTGGCTGGTTCTTTTGCTTCTATCATATTAGCCTCCAAATTTTCTAGATTTCCCATCTCCATTTAAGCCTGGGAAGAACTTGCCTCTGAAATTTGGTGCTTTTTATCCTCCAGTGAATAATTTCATATACCTTCTGCCTCCAGACATGGGCACAAAGCTGCACAGATGACAGATTGTAATAGGCTGGACTCTGGAACATTCTGTAGGAATGTGTAAACATGTACGTAGACAGTAATGTTTGATTCAGCTTCCCAGTAGAAGAGAACTGAGTGTGGTGAGTCCCACGGGGTTATTCTCAGCCACCAGGTCTTCCCCTCACTGTGGAGCCATCCTGGTGTTCCTCCAGAGGACCCTGCTGTGGGGCTGCTGGAAGCCCCTTCCCTGACCAGCTCCCCTTCCAGGATCTCAAAAATGCTTCAGTAGAAGCCACCCCTCTTACAAGTGATAAAGGTAGCCCAAGGTTAGCTGCAATTGTAGGTGGAGGCTGTCACTCCATTGTGATGCCTTTCCCGAGTAACAGCTGATATGTGCTATGCCCTTTAGGGAGAATCATTCAGAGTGCTGTCACCTCGTATCGGCCTAAATGGACATGCACACATGCACACACATGCACACACATGCACACCAGCACACACACACGCCCCAAAGAAACCTGGCATCCTGCTGACCTTCTGAAATCCATCCTCCCAGACTCGGGGGGCACACAGAACCTCCTCTTCACATGATGCTATTTTCTATTGGTCAAAGGAAATAAACTATACTGAGGCATATTTGCCCCTTCCCAGTGGTTTCATAGAAGGAGAGGGTGAATTTCTCCCACGCCACATGAGAACTCATGTTTTCAAAAAAGGGGTAACCTCAGAGGCATCTTCATCTCTCTTGGTCCTCCACTGCCCAAGGAGGCCCAGGCTCTCCCTCTGAGCAGACTTGGTACCAGGTGGGTGAAGCACCCAGAGAAGCTGAAGGGTGGAGGGCAGATGAGTCACGCCTTTAGCAGGCGCCTTGGGTGCTGCCCGTCTGCCGGGAGGAGGAAGAGGAGAGAGCTCAGGCTGAGAGCCCAGATGGAAGTCCCGGTGCCAGGCTGCTTCCTCCTTCTACCTGCATTGTGAGGCCAAGGTGAAGGCCAAACCTGAGTTGTGAAATCTTTTTTATAAACAGTAAAATGCTTTACAAGTGAAAGGCATCATTGCTTTGTTCAAAAAAAAAGTCAATAAAAATAAGTTCCTGTTTTGAAACATTGTGTTCACAATTTTCATGCCTGCAAGGTAGGATTTGGTCTTTGGAGTGAGCAAATGATTAAACCAAACCACCAGCGCATTCCCCTCCAGCTGTACCATGTCCAGGATCAACAGGGGCTTTAGCATCAAAAGGCTCTGCAATCCGGAAACCAAGCGTGGCTCCGCTTCGCCTTGTGCTTTGAGAGGGGACCAATTCCACAAACAGCAACAATTCCTTCCTTCTTGTTCCCAAGAAAGTTCCACATTTTTAAATCTCCTTCCATACCTGGGAAGCAGTGAGTTGTCACAGCCCTGGGGGGCAAAGTCAGGAGAGAAGAGGGCGAGCGCACACCCTGATGTCTCACTCGGGGACACAGGAAGGAGGTTCTCGGCCCCCCCGCGTACTTGTCACAGTGACTAATGCAAATTTCAGGAGCAAGAACTCTCTCCTTCAGAAGGAAATGCAAGTGCTTGCCTGTCCTGTTTTATCATGAATCTCTAATGATAAAAATTCTACTAAAAATATGTTTACTGAAGATCTCTGGCTATACTGTGTTTTCTAATTTCTCCCTCCCAGCTGGAGAGAATTCCAAATCACCCCTCTTACATCCCCCCACTCCGAATCCCAGTGGCCTCCACTTCGATCAGGAAAATAAAAATCTTGGTATTTTCTTCCAATTATTCATTCTTTTCCCATCTGCTAAGCAGTACCTTCTCCTCCTCTCCAGATGGTAGACACCAACATTCACCTAACTGTTAGAATTCTACCCCACTGTAAGGGATTAATCAGGGAAAGAATATCAGCAATATAAGAACCTTCATCTCGAAGGACGGCAATCTCCCCCTTCCGCGTACACATACCCAGGTGGAGACAGGTGAGGTTTCCTTAGCTCTCTTCCACCTACAACGATAACTGAAGGGTCCTCCTACTCCCACCCAACACAGTCCTTCCCAGGTACTTCTAGACCCCCCAGGGAAATTGTACACATTTCACAGGTGTACCCACTTGGAGGGTGCTGCTGCTCTCTGGCCAGGTCCCCACCACTTTTCCATGCCTCTTGCTGGGCCCTTGTAAGTCCCTGACAGCTGCTCCTGGCCACTGTCACCAGGTCTGCTCTGTGCCACTGATTGCAAAGCTCTGGAGCTGGCCAACCACGCCGACCCCACTTTGTCCTCAACATGCTGGAGTCAGGCTCAGACATACTAATCAGCAAAGGGCGCCTGCCCAGGTCGGGCTCCTGACCACACAGCATCTCCTGTTCCACCTCAAGCCCTCACTCAGAGAGCTCAGAAACCCATCCTGCCCGATGTTCAACCTGAAGCCAACCACGAGGAAACAATCAGAAAAATCCAAATTGAGGATGTGTAACACAACTAGCCTGGACCTTTCAAAAATCTTAATGTCATGGAAAAGCCACAAGAGATCTGGCATCTGTTCTCCAGATTAAAGGGGACGGAAGAGACGTGACAAGTAAACACAATGATTGGTCCTGCATTAGATCCTGTATTTTTTAAACACCATAAAATACAGTAATGGGAACATTGAGGAAATCTGAATATGCTGCATATTAGATAATGTTGTATAAACATTAAATGTTTGAGTGTAAAATTTATATTGTAGTTACCTAGAATAATGCCCCTTTTCCTAGGATATAAATGATGAAGTATTTTGGGAAAAAGGCTCATGACACCCACAACTAACTGTCAAGTGATTCAGCAAAAATTAAACACCTATATATACATGCATACATCAAGAGAAAAGAAAGAAATATTACAAAGTGTTAATATTGGTGAGTCCAGAGGAAGAGTATATGATGCACTATTCTTGCAACTCTTTGAGTATTTCAAATTTTTCAAAATAAGAAGTTGAGGTTCATAACACCAAGCAGAGGAGACAGGCATTGTTGCAATTTTTACCATCCATATTTTTCTCATCCTTCTTCAAGATCCACATGCACTAAACTACCTCTACCACCCTTTAGGAAAGAAAAAAAAAAATCGTGCAGAACAATTCAAGAAACAGATGTGGGGTGGAGGAGGGGAGACTAGCTAGTCAATAGTGCGTTTATTCTGCAGATAAACATACTCTGAATTCCAGTTTGGATAACTGAGACACCATTGCACTTGTAAATAATGGAATTCATTCATTGTGTACCCTTAGGTGTATGTACGTTGGTTGACACAGAGTATGAAAGGATGACACCAACATAAACGACTGGGACCCAGAAGTCCTAAAGAAAACCTGGAGCCCAAAATCATACCCCCTCTAAAAACTTTTTTAGCCAGTTTGAGCTTATTGCAGGACTCACAATGTTTCTCATCAGGGCTAATGCTATTCTTGCTGGCTCCAGGCCAACACAATATTCAACAGAGACTGTATTAAATACAGGTAGAGTCAAAACTTTCCAAGTCCACTTTCAGGGATCAACTCAAATTCCTCTTTCTCCATAAATGTTTTTCTTATCCTGTGCTTTAAAAACACGTTTATTAGTACCTCTATTAGAACTAAGGCAACCGGATTTCTGACACAATTCTTCAAAAAATTTATCAGTAGTCAAACATTGGTGAGACCACACAATCCAAAATTTGACCTGAAAAATGCAGGTGCTGTAATTGTAGGACTTATTGTATGGTTCCTTGCGTGATAGTTATGTGTGTATATACCTTTCTTCCCCAGGAGACTATATATATATTCCCCTAAGGGAAAGGAGGATGTGTTATTCTTCTTTCTATCTCCTGTTTTGCTCTTCATGCTATAAACTAAAAATAACATTCTAAGCCGCCAACCAAGGGGACCCCAGAAAAACCTACAAAACTTTGTTTCTGGCCACGATGGTATAGAAGATCAGATACGCCTAGTTATACCCCCTCCCTTTTAGGGTTTAGACACAACTGACTGGCATTGATGCCAAAATAGAGACTGTTAAGCCTGATCCAACAGATGTTTGTGGCAATAAGATACCAAATTATAAACAGGACGTAAGGCCATACCAGGCAAGGGTTAAGTCACACACCCCTGTAATTAAGGAGGAAAATATGTTCTGACTGCCACAAGGTTTTTCTTTTTCTCTAGCAGTTAAGCAAGCACTGGCCTTGAGATAAGCACTATCGAAACAATTTGCAGCTCCCCGCCAGATGCTGCCCCCACCCCCTGTTCCACAAGTCATAACTACAGCTTTGATTGGACAAGAGATTGATTTCAGTAACTTTCTCCTGATAAGAGAGCACGGATCATAGACTGCTTCCGGCTGGTTTTACAGAGACTGTACACTGAGTGCCTTGGTGTCCTGAAAAGACCTTTTGAAGTACAGGGACTAACTGTAATACATTTAAATGTTAAATTTCCACAGCAAATTGAAAATGGGTCATATGTAACATGCATGTTTGCTCAATATGCATGTGGCAGGACCACCTTCATGAATATTCATAGCTCCTCCTGTAACCTGTTGAATATGTATACTCAGCCAACCTGTTCAGCTTAAATTCCTGTCTTACCCCTCCCTCCCTCGGGTGCCTACGGATAGCAGCTTTAGCCATAGGCTCCACTTCCCAGCCTGTCAGGATGGCCACCCTGCGGGCTGTACACAAAATAAATTCTCCTTTCCAAATTTATCGATCTTGTAATTTTTTTAGGTTGACAATGGGTCAGTGCCTCCAGCCACTGTCGCCATGTCTTTGCTACCCAGATGCTCATGCTGCTCACAAGTCACTCTTGCTCTCTTAGGAATTTCCAATGATATACTCAAGTCCCTGGTGAACAAATCCTTCTTCACAACCTCCAGATACTTCATATTCAACCCACCAAAGCCAAACTCAAACCCTTCCCCACTTCCTCAAAATTCTGCTCTCCCTCCTGTATTTCCCATCTCAGTTAATGAACCTCCATGCACCCATGCAGCCAAGCCATGGATGGATTCGTCCTTGCCTTCTCCTTTGTCTCATCCCCATTAGCACACCCATCAGTAACGCCAATTGCTTCCTTCATCTCCTAACAGTCCTTAGATCCATCTCCTCCTCCCCTCCTGCCCCTGTTCCTGGCAGGGAGCCTGTCCTCTCTTGCCTGGACTATTAAACAAGGCTCCCAACTGACTCACTGCCTCCAGGCTTAATGCCTTTACATCCCTCTTCTAGTCTGCAGTTCCATGACTTCTAAGCATGTCACTCCCATCATCCAACCGTTCCATAGCTTCCCAACACGACAGAATAAAGACTCACTCTTTGCTTAGCAGGTAGAGTCCTGCGTGAACTGAACTCCACCCTTATTTCCTCTCCAGCTCCTCCCTGACTTACACTTTATGCTCTAATTGTGCCAAAGTACTTGTAGTTCCTAATATGCATCCCATCATTTCAAGTTTCTGTGCTTTTGCTCATGTTCTTTCCTCAGTCTGAAATTTCTATCTTTTTTTGGCATAGATATATCTTACTCTCCTTTCAACACTCAGTGTAGCTTCCATAGTCCCTTGAAGCCTTCCCAAAAGCTCCAGGTCAGACTGAGTGCAGCTCCCCTGTATCCCCCAAATCATCCCATGCATACCCCTCCCTTGGCCACAACTATATTATTATGTGGAAATCCATGAATAAGTCCAGATTTCCAATAAAAATTTCAAGCTCTTAATGGCAGGGACTATTTTTATTTGCCTCTAAAACAACTAGCATGGTGCTTAGAAAATAGTAGATGTTCAATAAATATTTACCAAAAAGCACTAGCTGCCTCCCACTGTAACTACTACAGAGCCATGTTACAAGAGATAACCAATGGATATCTTTGGAATGGAACATCCATTGTCCTACTTCCTGGGCTGGAAGGTGGGAAGGAGCACAGTAGACCTTTCTTCAGAATCCTGCCTGAGAGCTTTGACAAGAGGAGTCTGGGGCAGTTGCTTCTCCTGAGCCCTTTCTCTAAGTGTAGCATGAAGCAAAGGCAGTCAAAGTTCTTGTGCTCTCTCTCAAACCAATTCCTTCGCTGGCACCCTGGGCCCTCTTTTTCTCCTGTTCTCACCTGTTTCTCACCTGAAGTGAGAACCTCCCAAGTTTCAAGTATTTTAAGACTTCAATATTTTGTTTGCCTAATGTCTATTCTGCCGTATTGCCAGAAATCTCCTTTTCCTTGCCCTCCAATTCGTATTCCCTAAACTACCCTGTTGAAGTTTCTATGAAACCCTTTCTCATGATATCTTTGTTAGAGTGGCTACTCTCTCTTTAGGTCAT
Organism: Lepilemur ruficaudatus; assembly: GCA_963574885.1. Taxonomy (NCBI): domain Eukaryota; kingdom Metazoa; phylum Chordata; class Mammalia; order Primates; family Lepilemuridae; genus Lepilemur; species Lepilemur ruficaudatus. The sequence continues at coordinate 23,430 of CAUYRT010029753.1, forward strand.
CCTAAAACCCAAGATATATTGTCCATTGAATACACACATTGCTCACCTGTCTGTCACTCCTACTAAGACTATAAACTCCTTTTGGCCAGGATCTATGGCCCATGTACCTTTGTGTTGACAGGACTAGCCCAGTGTCTAGTGTTACACATGGCTTGTATAGATGACTGAGTCTTCTCGTATAAAGAAAGCAGAGTCCTGACAGCATAGGGATGATACATTCCATGATGTGTAAGAGGAAGTAATTGGAACCCAGTGGATGCACCGAGCCCCCTTAGAGTGATATGATAATGTTTGACAGTGACGTCAGGGTATTGGGGCAGGTGGGGGGGGGTTATTTCAGTGGTGGTTGCTATGCCCTAGGATCTGCCTTAGGACTCTTCCTGGGAGTTCTGGAAAATTCTAGAACTTAGAGGAATCATGTGTGCAGATATTATATTTGTGTTTGGGCTGGTCAGTTTGGTCTCCCCATTATACTGGAAATCCCACATGGGCTAAGACCCAGTTTTTGTTTACCTTTAATTCTGGCAGCCCCTGGTGAATTCTTCCTTACCTACAGCAGGTACCTAGAGAATGTTTGGTGACTGGCAGGTCGTGTTTTTTGACATTGAAAAAGTCTTTAAACATGGGAGTGGCCCCAAATGAACTTTGACTAAGTCTTAGGCAAATAGTCCCAGTCAGATTGTATTTATTTAATATTTAATTCACATTCCACCATCCCCACGGATGTCATAACCTTTTATTGAATGTGCTTCTAAAAGTCAGGAGCATGTCCCCGTGAGAAAGTGCTGAGTGAGCAATCGTGAGCACGAGGCTATCAAAAGCATCCCAGCACCTCTCCTCAATGAGGGTCTTGTTTTTCATCCTGATTTGTTGCATAGTTTAAAGCCAAATCCTTTCATAATCATAACTTGCACTTCCTCATTCTTAAGTCAGTTGGGGTCATGCTAATTAATAAGATAAAACTTCAGTCTTCTTATCTAAAACAAATATCCTAAATTTATCAAGGAAGCTGAAATGAGTCCAGGCCTGCTCAGAAGAGCTTGTAAACCCAATAGTAAAAAGCACCTATAAGAAATATACAGATGCAAAGATATATTTCTGATACATGTAAAATGGTACCCAACATCTTTCAAACATCTGTTAGGTGCCAGGCACTTTTTAGACATTATCTCATTCAACTACACATACTCCTACAAAATAATCATTATTAATTCCACTTCACAAATTAGAAAATTGGACTCTCAAAGCAGCCAAGTATTTTGGCCAAGATTTCTCAGCTGGACAGTAAAGGAGCCAAAAACCAAACCTAAGTCTTTTTGGTTTCAATTCAGTGCTTCTTCAGTGGTACCAGCCATTTCTCACACACATAGGAAACCAAGCAAGCCACATAAAGCATCATATCTGCCAGGGTACAGTCAGAAAACAGAAACTTCACTAGTGATTTCAACAGAGAGAATTTAATATAGGGAATTGGTTAAACACGTGTGGGGGATGGAGAAGCAAATGGGGAACACTGAGGTACAAAAGCTAGTAAAAGTAGGAAGTGGCTACCACCTCTAGGGCTGGGGCAACTTAGGAACAGGGTGGGGTCATGAGACCCCAGAAGCTTGAGGGACCCCTTGGAGCTGGGACTCAGACTTGAGGGGAGGAGGCGCTGCCTGGCTGGTACCTCAGAGCAGGTGTGATAGGGCTTGTTCCAGGAGCACTGAAAGAAGCTGGAAACCAACTGCTGCTTCCAGGGTGAAAGGTCACTGCTGGGTGATGTTGACAGGAAAAGCAAGCAGACAGAAGGGGCAAGTCCCTTCTCCCTCCTTGTGCCGCCCCATTTTCCCCAGCATTGCTTAAAATGAAATCTGTATTTTTGCATCATTTTCAGATTCTAAAACTATGTTTTGAGCTGTATGTAGTACTTCTAATATTTGGCATTCCTGTCCCTTTAAGCTTTTCTCTCTTCCTAAAGACAACCATGCGATGACATCTTCTGCAGCTCCTGTCATCTGGAACAGCCATCCTGCATGTCTTTGTCTCATCAACTCATGATCTCATTTCAAATCTCATCTTGAAATATCCTCCCTCGTCCCTCCTTGACTGCTTTCTTTGACTTGACTTTCATCTGCTCTTGCATTGTGGGATCCCAGAATGCAGTGGGCACGCTTGATCCAAGAAGCATTATTTCAGGTGAGAGCTTTTCCCCAACCAGAGAAGGCTCCAGAAGCCCCATCACTTGTCCCAACAAAAGCTCACCCTACTTCCCCAAGCTTCCCCTTCACACCCCAGCCTTGAGAAGGGAAACTTCAAATGACAGTTCCTCTTCTTGGCTGGGAGAATTGAATGATCCATTTTGCAATTCACCTGGCTGAGGACGTAGTTTGGAGATTTATGTACCTTGGAGAAATGTTTCCTATGTGAACGAAATATTTCCTATGTGAACATGGTTTCTTATGAAGGATAAACAAATTTCTCAAAGCAAGCAGCCATTAGGAGAGATATGCACATGGTGCCCTTTTGCAAAATAAAATACGTGAGCTGAGGACCCCCTAATGCATCAAGGTTAATGAAATGCACTTTATATGCCTGATCCGAGAGAATAAAAAAAATATGCCTTTTCTCTCCAATTTAAATATGTCGGACTTATCTTTATTAATGGTCTGACATAATTGTGCTAGTGAATATTTCCAGCATACCAAGTACTGTATAGTTTAGATTTCATTCCACAGTAATTATTCTTATTGTCTTCCGTAAAGAAAGGAAATGAATATTAGAAAGCAAAATTTTGGAACCCTCTCTGAGTTTTCTCTGTCCCAGTGTCTCAATATTAAAATAATCAATATCTGTTTGAAATTTAATCTTCAGTAAGTATTTCTTGCCTCCACAGACATGGATGTTGATGTTACCGCAATATTCCTCCCTCTTTTCCTACAAAATTCCTGGAAACATTTTCTTTCTTCAGGCAGAGTATGCATTTGGCATTCATCAAGATAATTCCTCAGCATTTTGTTTATTTTCCTCATCTCTGGGTTCACATTTTACTTTTTTTCAGGCAGTGAAAAGATGGAAAGAGCAACATGGATTAGTTCAGGCATACCTCCTCTCCCCTACCCTGTGACCAGGAAAAGACAAAACTCTGCCTCTTCCCTGACTCTTCTTCTTGACATATTGATGGAAAAGTCATCACGCCTTCAACACCTCATCTCAAGTAACTTGGGATGATAAGAGTCGTGCCTACAGATCTTATCCCACCCGGTGTGTGTGTGTATTTGGAGTTTGGAGGGGGCAGAATGAAGGCACACCACAGAGCCACAGAGAGGAGGGTTTTCATGGCATGGGAAATCCTAGCCCACCAGGTAACCATGGCTCCCAATTTTCCCCTGGATCAACACTCAAGACCAGAGCACCTCCCAGGCTCCATCTGCATATTTAGCTGAAATGTTAATTCATAACATAAATCATGAACTGTATGGTTTGTTGAAAGTAGAGAAGGGCATTTTTCTAGTTCAACTTTCCAGATTAACTCTTTTGCTCTCACCTTACTTTTGGAGGAAGTGAGGTCTAATGCAGAACCAAAGCTCCCGATGATCAAGTTTGTATTCAGCCCTACCTCTTTCAGGGGCAGCAGCTATCCAAAATTTCACAGTCCTTACATTAGTACATCCAAGAGATGAGTGCCTAGAGGGAAGGTGGAATTCCTAGTTCTCTTTTATTAACTGCTTGGGGTTTTTGCTCACAATCTAGCAACATCTTCTACAGCAAATCTCTTGTCTATAGTTCCAGCCAAGCCAACCTGGTACTGTCATAGCCAAGGACAAGGTGTGTGAATGGGTAATCTGTGGATTCTGTGGCTTGTTGGTCTAAGGAAAGATGAGAAATGAGAAAGAGAAAGAAAAAGAAAGCAAATCAATATTCTCTATTACTGAACTCTACCAAATTTTTCTCCTTTATGTCTTCAACACTTGAAAGTCCTCCCTGTCTTGTCCACCTGGGGAAATCTTACCACCTTTAAGGATGTCCAACAATTGTCTGTTGACAGAGTTAATGATGGTAAGAGGCCTAAGCCCCCAGTTTATAGAAAACCTTGGAGGTTCATGAGAAAAGAGGGGAGGATGTAGATGGATGATTGTTGGCGGGAAACTGGGACAGGGTATTGTAGCAGAAGGTTCCAATTAGGCTTTTGTTGTGTGTGACAGATTCTGGGCTTTTATATAGGTATCTCTGAGCAAACATGCAGAGAGAAGGCCAGACAAAGATGTAGGAAGAGACTGGAATGATGTAGCTACAAGCCAAGGGACACCAAGGATTGCCCGGAGCTACAAAAGCTAGGAGACAGGTGTTGTGTTAGTGCGTTTTGCATTGCAATACAGTAAATACCTGAGGCTGAGTAATTTATAAAGGAAAGAGGTTTATTTGGCTCACAGTTCAGCAGAATGTACAAGCATGACACCAGCATCTGCTTCTGGTAAGGGCTTCAGGAAGCTTCCAATCAAGGCAGAAGGTGAAGCAGGAGCAGGTGTGTCACATGGCAAGAGAAAGAGCAAGAGAGAGTTGGGAGTTGCATGACCTGAGTCTTACGACACATGCAGATCTCCCATGAGTCTCTCTGAAAGCCCATCCAGGGGTGGTGAATCACAGCAGCACCCACTTTCGTCCCTAGGAGACCCAGAATCTCTCGCTATCTACATAACAGCGCCACCATTCTGGGGTCTGGAAAGCGGTGGCCCCCCTTCCCACAGCTCCACCAGGCAGGGCCCCAGTGGAAACTTTGTGTGGGGGCTCCAACCCCACATTTCCCCTGGCATTGCCCTAGTAGAGTCTCTCTGCAGGGGCTCTGCCCTGTGGCAGACTCTGCCTGGGTGCCCAGGATTTCCCGTACATCCTCTGAAATCTCGGTGGAAGCCGCCACCAACCCCGCTTTCTGTGCACCTGCAAGCATAGCACTGCATGGCTGCTGCCACCAAGGCTTACAGTTTGAGTCCTCTGGAGCTATGACTGAGCTGTCTGTACCTGGGGCCCTTCGAGCCGGGGCTGGAGCTGGAGCAGCTGGGAGGCAGGGAGTAGCTGGGAGGTGGGGAGCAGCACTCTGAGGGGTGCAGAGAATGGCTCCTGAGACCTGGCCCCCAAACCACTGAGTCCTCCTAGGCCTCAAGGCCTGAGACGGAAGGGGCAGCCTAGAAGATTTCTTTAATGCCTTTGGGGACTTTTGCCCACTTTCCTGATTAGCACCTGGTTCCCTTTTAGTCATGCTAATCTCACTAGCAAGGGGTTGCTCATAGCCTGCTTGGATTTCTCTCCTGAAAATGCTCTTTCCTTCCCTCCCTTATGGCCAGGCCTTGAATTTTCTAAGTTTTTATGCTCTGCTTCTCTTTTAATTAAAGAATTCCAGCTTTAAGTCACTCCTTTGCTCCTGTATCTGGTCATAGGCTGTCAGAAGCAGTTATGCCACCTCTTGAATGCTTTGCTGCTTAGAAATTGCTTCCACCAGATACCCTAGGTCATCACTTTTAAGTGTAGCCTTCCACGGAGTCCAAGGACATGGATATAACATAGCCAAGTTCTTTGCTACAGTGTAACAAGGGTGACCTTTGCTCCAGTTCCCAGTAAATTCCTCAGCTCCATCTGAGACTTCCTCAGCCTGGCCTTCACTGTCCATATTTCTGTTAGCATTTGGTCACAACCACTTAACAAGTCTTTAAGGACTTCCAAACTTCCCCTCGTCTTTCTGTCTTCTGAGCCCTCCACACTCTTCCAGCTTCTGCCTGTTACCCAGTTCCAAAGCCACTTACACCCCACTCCTCGGTACCAATTTTCTGTTAGCTCTTTTTGCATTGCTATAAATGAATACTTGAGGCTGGTTAATTTATAAAGGAAAGAGGTTTATTTGGCTCACGGCTCTGCAGGCTGTACAAGCATTGCACCAGCATCTGCTTCTGGTGAGGGCTTCAGAAAACTTCCAGTCAAGGTAGAAGGTGATGGGGGAGCAGGTGTGTCACATGACCAGAGCAAGCAAGGCCAGAGAGAGAGCAAGAAAGGGAGGAGGAGGTGTCAGCCTCTTTTAAACAACCAGCTCTTGTGTGAATTAATGCAGCAAGAACTCACTCATTCCCTTGGGGAGGGCACCAAGCCATTCATGAGGGATCTGCCTCCACGACCCAAACACCTCCCACCAGGTCCCACCTCCAACACTGGGGATCACATTTCAACATGTGATGTGGGAGGGCCAAACATCCAAATCACATCAGGCATGAATAGATTCTCCCTCTGAGCCTTCAGAAGGATCCAACCTTGCTAACACCTTGATTTCAGACTTCCAGCCTCCACCATGTGAGAGTAAGTTTCTGTTGCTTTAAGACAGCAGGGTTGTGGTCATTTGCTATGGAAGCCCTAAAAATCTAATACAGATTTTTGCCTAGAGTGTGAGGAAGTGTCTGGTTTAATGAGTTTCAAGGGATGCGGATTTACTATGAATGGATTTAATAAAAATTTTTGACAAATATTTATTGAAGACTTATGTGCCAATTGGTGGAAACCATAAACCAATAACTATGCCAGTGAATGCCTAAGGAGGGTGGAGATGAGAGCTCTGAAGGAAAAAAAAAAAAAAAAACAGGGTCTCTGAGTGTATACAACGGAGGAGGCCAACCTCGAGTGAGGAGTTAGCACAGGTTCCCTGCAGAAGTTCCTGCCAATGATCAGGTTTCACTGTGGCCCTTTTCTTCCTGCTAAACATTGCATGTGGCAGGGGTGCTTTTGCAGTCGAAGTGAATGCACCTTTTCGTGCCTTAAATAACGTCTGTGAGCTTCCTGATAGCTCAGTGATTTACTGAACACAGTATGGGGTTTACCAACCAGAGTGACAGACAGTGGAAAGAGGCTCGCCCTTTCTTTCAGCCAGTAGATTCCGTTTTCTCCTGTGTCATCTCCTCTCAATGCTAGTGTCTTCCTGGGATATTAATAGATGTGATGGGGTAGGGTCCACATTCAAGTAAATTTAAGATAAAGTGTCTTAGGCAAAAAGAGATGCATTTCCTCTCTGTAGGGCTTCCTGTAAATTTTATAATACTATGCTGATTCGGATTGTGGATCTCCATCTGCATGGGTGACATAATCAGCAACAGTCCTCAAATCTTTGGACCTGGAATCTTTTTATCATGGAATGGCTCATGGAACTAGCATTTTGTGAAACACATTTTGAGGAACTCTGTAGCAGAGCAACTACGGAGTTGTACACATGATCGGTTTACATTTTTCTCCTTCTCTTCCCTCCAGGGTGCCTTGCAGCAACCCGCAGAACAGGGCTGGGCATTCCACGTCCCAGGAGATCTAGACCTCTGAGTTGGTCCTCAGGGGAACAGGAGGGGATGTGGTGACATCTACGATGAAAGCCATTATCTAGGTCGTACATGTGAAAGGGAAAGTTCAGAAAAGACCTCGGTAGAGGAGAGCCTCGTACAATTCTTTGAGGTTCGTTCCTTCATACACCCTTGGCCTAGCAGAGATACTCGTGAGCAGAGGGTTTGCAAAGCCATTAATAGAAACATAAACACTAAATAGGCTCTGCTGTGACTCAACATCCTCTTCACATAAGGAAAACCAATCTCCAGGCAGAGTGGCCCGTGACTGACGCCTGTGTTCTGTTATCCAGAGTCTCTTGGCATTGCTTTGTTGTTCTCTAAAATATACAGTTACAGGCATTGAACTTAAAGAAGCAAAAAGCATTCCACAATCTCGTAACTATAACAATAGATACGTACTATTTTATGTCCCGGATCCATTTCAGTTCACAAAACGGCCTCTTAAATGTCCTCATTTCCATAGACAGGCCACCAATCACTCGCTTTTACATCTGGACAAATCGTACAATGTCCTCGCACTGCAGTTTCTCTGTTTTCAGATTGGAGAAAAACCAACTTCATCGCTGTGTTACGTTCAAGGCCCCTGATCCCAAAGTGCTGCGAAATCCTTGTGTACATGGCGCCGTGCCGTTCTAAACAGGCCGGTCTAAAAACTAAGCTAAACCAGAAGGAGCATTAGCCAAGTCAGGAGTCCACCTGGAACTTAGAGATTATCGCAGCTTCTTGCACTAAAGCTTGGGCAACACAGGCCTCTGCAGAGAGAATGTGCTATCTGTTTAAGGGTAGTTTGGCACAGCAGGAAAGATATGGATTTTAGGTTTAAATCTTGAATCTGCAACCAATGGTTGCACAAAGCTACGTGACTTTGGGAAACTCACTCTTCTGTGAGATGGGGAGAAGGACACTTACCTTGTAGAGTATTTGTAAGGAATAGAGATAAACACGCAGAATCCTTAGAACACAGTAGGTGCCCGATAGAGTCTATTTTACATCCTATGTATTTATTGCATCCTATTTGCCTGCTAATCCTGCCCCCCATCAATTTAAGACTTTATGCTGATTAGGAAGTCAAGAGAGTAGCCAAGGGCATCAGAAGCTGCCCGTTAGCCTTCACCCACTGCATGGATCATTCATTCATTCATTTAGCAAGTACTTCTTGAGCTTCTACCACACGCCAGGCAGTAGGTCTGACTCCCTATTGCTTTTTAGCGTTACCAGTGTCCACTGCTGACCAGACCCACCTGACTGCCACCCCCACCCCAGTAAAGAAACCCTGAACCTCCCTCCGCCCACCTTGGACGGTTTTGCAAACTGTGCACGATGCAACTCCTGGAGCAGCCTCCACCTCGCAGTTCTCCCTTCTTGCTCATCCTCCCTGCCTGCGTGCACCTAGGGAATCTATCTGAGGTTATGCTAATAAGCAAAGTTAGTGCAGTGAAATCCAAGGTCCAGATTGGGGACCAAGTGAGGGGAGGAAAGGCCCCTTCTTGAGTATAAGGCCCAGCTCTGGCCCTCATGCAAGGCAGCATTCTGGCTGGGACGTCTCAGGCCTTATTAACATTGTTAATAGCTATAATGCCAATATGTTTGTATTTTCCTTTAATTCTCAATTTTCAAGGGAACCTTGTGGGAAATGTTATCATCTCCACTTTGCCAAAGAAGAAACAAGATCCAGAGGAATTAAGCCATTTGACTGAGGTCACAGAGCTGGTGAGTGGCGGGACTGGGAATAAAACTCAGTTCTCCAGACTCCCGGGGCTGCTGCTGGTCCAGCAGTACTGTCCAGTAGAATTCTCCCTAGTGGTGGAAATGTCTCAGCTCTGCACCAGCTAATGCAGTAGCCACCAACCCAACATGCCTATGGAGTGCTTGAAATGTGGCTAGTGCAGCCCAGGACCTAAATTTTTTTATTTTATTTTAATTAATTTAAATTTAAGTAGCCACACGCTACTAGTGGCTACCATATTGAACAATGCAGGTAGGGCTATACCTCAGCTGCCCAGAGAGGGCTGCTGGGTCAGTCACCCCTACCTTTCTACAGATAGCTTCCCCCAGAGCCAATCCAGCCCCATTCTAAGCCCCAGGCCCACGTGGAGCCATTCATAAATAATCCCTGAGTGTCCCCAGACACCTCGAAGAAGGAGCTGACATACATGTGGTCGGAGCCCATAGGCTGCTCACATGGTCTTTTTAGCACTAGGACCAAAAGGGCCAGCTGACCTTCTATAGGGCCTCAATTTCCCTATCCGCCCCTGTCCTTCCAGGTCATGGCTTAGAAAGCAAAGGGAAATTTGTCGCTATTAAGCCAGTGTCCAACTTGGAACTTCATTAGCTGACCAGTCACCTCCCTGGGTCCCAAGAGAGCAGATCCTAGGAGTTAGAGACTGTCTTTGAGAGAGGAAGAAAAAGGAACGTGGCACCACCTAAAACAGAAGCACAGACGAAAGGTCCCCAGTGGAATCCAAAGTCTTATTTTATCTGGCCAATACAAACTGTAAAAAAAAAAAAAGTTTAAATTCACTGAATCTCCAGTGTTTAAAAATGGTCACATTTCAAACATCAACTGATTTTCCCACTGCTCCTGGAACCTTGGGCCACCTCGTGATGCCCGATTCCACTGGCATCGTTGGCGTCGGTCCCTCAGAGCAGTAGCAGCTGCCCTGTGGGGACGGTAAGAAGCTGGTTTCCTACAGCATCGCTCTGTACTCACGTGGCTGGCCTGCCTGGCATCTGCAGGTGTTTGTGGTTGTCACCCCAATGTAGGGGTGCAGGCCTGGGCAGGGTGCCTCTACAAGAGGCTGGGACAACATCACACAGCTCACTTGGGATGCACCCCAAGGGGTGCAGCGGGGTGGGGGAGAGGGAGAAGGTAGAGAAAAGGGGTGCCAAGATGGGGGTGAGGGACGTAGGGAAGGAACTGGAACACACAGCGATGCAACGGCACCACCTCCGCACTCTGCCGCCTACCGCCCCTGCATTGGTACCTGCCAGACGTTTTTCGGAACGTCTCTATCTCCAGCCCCCAAAACATTTCTCTTCTACTTTCTTCCAGCACCTAGAACAATGTCAGTCACACGGAAAGAACTCAAGAAATGGGAGTCGTTCACAATAAAATGCACCCGATTCAGAATGCCTCCAGCAGACTCCCCGAGCTATTGCTTCAACCTGCCATTCTCCCCGCTGAGCACTTCTGTGTCCCCTCTCCTGAGGCTCATGCTGAGTCTCTGTTGCCATTCCCCACTGAGACGGGTTTCTTATTTCCAGGCCCCCACCCACGTGGCTGTCTGACCCCGCCAAATGCCAGCACAACTCAGGATGTGACTCTCTCGCTGTCTCTCAGCGTGGTCCTGGAAGCTGAGTCAAGATTATTATCCGAGCCATAGCCCAGCATATGGCTTTAACGTTTTTTTGTTTTTTTTGTGTTTTTTTTTTTTTTTTTTTTGCCTTCCTTTAGTCATTCAGTCTGTTCACTTGAGATTTTCTCCATGCCAGTGAGACAGAGAGGCGGGGACTGGGGAAGGACCCTAGACCACAAGCTCCTTGAGAAGAAGAGCTATTGCATCTTCTCCTTTTGTAGCCCTGGCATCTTGCTGAGTCTATGGCACAGAGGAGCAGTTCTCAAGGCAACATTCTGAGTGAATAGTGTGAACAGAAGACAAAATTCAAATAAAAGAGGCAAGCAAGAGAGAAAAACCACCAGACTAAGGAAGGATCAGCAACATGGGTTCAAAACATGGCTGCGTGTTTTCCTACCTGTGTTAGCCAATTCACTCATCTGAGCTTTTCTTTTCTGGTCTACAAAAAATAATTAACAATCTACACCCGGTTGTGGATTGGTACGATCCTCAGGCAGTCAGAATGCACTTGGCAGCAAAAAGCATAAACATATTTAAGAACATCGACTGACTGGTTCTGATCCTAGGGAGCTCATTTTAAGGAACTAATTTAGCACAAACAAAATAGTTATGTGCATGAAAAAGCTTGTTCAGAATTCTATTCGATAGCAAAATACCCAACATTACATAACTATCCACAATGGGGAAATAATTACTCATGTATCATATTTAAACTTGATGGACTATTTTTCAACAATAAAAATTAATATTTATGAAGACTTTCTAAACACACAGAATCTGTCATCCTCAGTGCTGCTGGAATGTTCCTTTAGAAACCAAATCTGTTCCTATTGCTACCCTGCTCAAAATTATTCAATGGTTAAAAATTCAGCAGTGGGATTGCTAGGTCACATGGTAAGTATATGCATAGATAAGAAACTGCCAAACTGTTTTCCAAAGTGGATAAACCATTTCACTTTCCCACCAGCAGTGCATGAGAGGCCCAGTTCCTCCCACCCTCACCAGCATTTGTTATGTCAGTCTTTTTAATCTTAGCCATGGTAATAGGTGTGTACTGGTATCTAATTGTAGTTTTAATTTGTATTTCTTGATGCAAATTAAAATTGCAATAATGATGTTGGGCATTTTTTCATGCGCTTTTTAGGTATTTCTAGAGTTATTTAGGCAAGAGAAATAAAAATTCATGGCAAAAAGATTTCACATTCACATTTAAAATGATCTGTACATGAATGATCAGAGCAACTTTACTTACAATAGTCCAAAACTGGAACTCCCAATATCCATCAACAGACGAATGGATAAACAAATTGTGGTATATTCATACGACAGAATACTACTTAGCAATAAAAAGAAACAAACTTCTGATACATCCGACAACATGGCTGAATCTTAAAGATATTACGCTGAATGAAAGAAGCCAAATATAAAAGAGAACATACTGTATGATTCTATCTCTATGAAATGCTGGCACAGGGAGAATTCATCCATTGTGATTGGTAGCAGATCAGTAGTTGCCTAGAGTTGGGATTTGGGAAGGGTGTTACCTGGAAAGGGGCACAGAGAACTTTTGGGGGAGGTGGAACTGTTCTATATCTTATTTGTGGTAATAGCTACACAGGCAGCTCTTTCTATCAAAATCCATCAAACTGTACATGTAAAATGAGTGCATTTTCTATTCACAATAAAAAAGATATGGAATCAACCTGAGTGTCTACCAACTGAGGAGTGGATGGATACTCACCATGGAATACTACTAAGCCATAAAAAAAGATGAAATCATGTCTTTTGCAGCAACATGGATGGAACTGGAGGCCATTATTTTAAGTGAAGTAACTAAGAAACAGAAAGCCAAATGTTCCCACTTATACGTGGGAGCTAAATAATGTGAATACATAGTCATAGAGTGTGGAGTAATCGGAGACTTGGAAGCATGGGAGGGTGGGGGGTGAGGGATGAGCAATTACCTAATGGGTACAATGTGCATTATCGGGGTGATGGCTACACTAAACGCCTAAACTTCACCATTACACAGTATATCCATGCAACAAAATTGCACTTGTACCCCCTAAATCTATACATATTTTAAAAAGCATGCATTGTATTATATATAAAATATAGCTTATTCTAGTTGATTTAAAAAGAAATAATATTCAATTATCACTCATCACTTCAGAATAAAGTAAAAAATGTTGGTATGATATATAAGGTCTTTAATGATACAATCCCTCTCTGACTTTGTTTCTTGCTGGAATCCCACTTGTTTTGCTCCAGTCATACTCAGATACCTACTCCTTCTTTTTTGTGTGTCTCTGTATCTTTATAATTGCGATTCCCACTTCCTGGAATCTGAGCCCCAGCCCCTGCCTCCTTGTAATTTGACTCAATCCTACTCATCCTTCAAGATCAACCCAAGCAGGCCTGGCCTTTTCTCTAAGGATGGACCCAGCACCTCTCTGATGTGTTCTCGTGGCATCCTGTACATACCTCTAGTCTGATGTTGTCACACTATAGGACACAGTTAATATTCTTGTCTGTATCACTTTCTGGGCTCTGAGCATCTTGAAGCTGGGCTCTATCTTATTACACATTCTTAATTCCTAGCGCAGAGTTTGGCACACGTTGCTCAGTAAATGTTGGGTGGATGGACTAGTGAATGAATGGGCAAATGCCCTGTCTACTCTCAGAAGGATGCAGTGAAGATCAAGTACCACAAGGGGTGTGACTCCCTGCACTCTGTTATTTGGTTGTTTGATTTGGCCCCATAATATGGTGGTGTGGCCAAGACTAGGCCCTCTGTGAACCTCCACCTCCGTCCTGGGGTACAGCCAGTAAAGAGAACGTTGCCAGTTCCTGTCTTAGAATCAGGATGACAAACCTTCCAAGATAGTAGGAGCTCCTGAGCACCGGGCGAGGCAGTCAAAAGAAGCTTGACCCAGCTGACTCACTGAGAGTCCAGGTGGTAGCTGCACTCCTTCTGGGGGTAGCACACCTCAAACCACAGCTCTTCACTCCTCCAACATTGTTCCCCATCCTATATAGTATTCGTTAATTGAACTGTGGAATCTAATTGCATTTGCTTTTCTAAGCACGTTTGTTTTCGTTGAATGTAAACTCTTTCGTTCCTGAAGATTCTGACAAGTAAATGCCACCTACGCCTGCCCAGGCTGACCCGAGGCAGCATTGCCCTCATGCCCAGAGACCCCTCAGCCATTACTTGATGACATAGAGTAGGAGCAGAGACTTTCCACGATTGTGAGCTGTTTTCTTCACCTGTGCTGGAGCTCTCACAAGAGTCCGCTAGAACTCTGCCAAACCCTCCTCCCTGTCCCCACCTCACTGCTTCACCGACACGTCCCCAGCCCCCAGCTCCACCCTGTCAATGCCACCTCCAGCACACAAGTCCATTGGATGAAGAGTGATAATCAGCCCGGACCTCATTTTCTGGAATGAAGGCATTTTCTACCCTAGCACCATGCCTTGACTTTCACTTGCTTTTGTTTAAAAAGTGCTTTTTCTTCTGTGTCAGCCAGAATTCATCAGAGACCATCCAGCCTTCAATCCTGCACTTGGTCACTGGCGGTCTTTTTCACCATCTGACACTGAAGGTTAATCTGGCACAGTAAGCGGTGGTGAAGAACCTTCAACAAGTCGGTGCCCAAAGGCAGGTGGGTAAACCTCAGAAGGAGAGAGTGGGGGGAGGCTGATGAGAGGGAAAAGTAATGGCTGAATCTCCAGTTGGGTTTCAAATCCTTTCTTCAAGTTATGAAGAAGGAAGTATTCCTCCGGTTCATCCATTTATTCATTCTTACAATCTGGTTAGACCTATGGCCTCCCAGAAAGTAGCCAAGACTGGCCTCATCTCTAATGTGGACCCAGGGCTCTGGCTCTGTTAGGGATGCCGGAGTCCCCGAAAACCAGCCCTGGGCTTACCCTGGAGTAATGCTTTACGGGCATTCAAATCCACCGAGAGCTTAACTATGGTTCTTTTGGGAGAGGGCCAGGAGACGGAATGGCCATTATCAGCAATCTGCTCTCTGAAAAGTCTGAACCCTGTGAACAAACAACCTCACATACTGTGAGTGGGGAAAGAAGGCTTTGGAATGTTCACTCATATTTTCCTAAAATATCCAGTGAACCCTGAACCTAAACTCTACCTGAGGCAAACTGGGAATTGCTATTTTAACAAAGCACAGCTTAGAAAACAGTCCGCACATGTTCTGTGACTTCGGCCAGCCCCGGAGAGATTCCCGGCAGCATTTTATGGGTGACTAATATTCAAGTTCAAATCAACAAGGGTTTTCCAAACACAGCGTCTCTGAGGGTGGAGGGTAAGCTTCTCACCTGCTGCCACTGCCCACTCCAATGTGCTTTGCTACGTGGGATCTGAGAGGAGCATTTTTCTGGGTGTTCAACAGAGCTTTTAAGGTGCTCATAAGTATCATTGTCTGATCTGGAGTCACTCCATATAATCTCCTGGGGTATCTCTCACGCAGGAGGGCGAGAGGGATGTGCAACATGAGACAGGAAATGCACCCGCTGATTTCACAAACACCTGGGGAGCCCCTCCCTCTCTGTGGGGCCACTGGAGAATACCAAGATGACTAAGCCACAGTGGAAGGAGGGCAGATACGAACACAAATAATTGAAATAATGCAGTTGAATGCTGAATAAGGTTTGTACCAAGAGCTGTGGGAACACAAAGGAGGGGTAATTAATTTTGTCAGAGACAGTCAGGGATCATTTTGTAGAGGGCGACCTCTGAGCTGTGCCTTAGCAGATGAGTTGGAATGCTCCGGTGAGAGGAGAGAGGAGGCATTCCAGGCAGAGGGAACAGCAGATGCTAAGGCCTGCAGGCATGAAAGCCCCTGAGATGTTTGCTGTGTCTGAGACAGACGTTAAGCAGCAGGAGACAGGGTAGCCGTGAGGCTGATACGGTGGCTCCGGGTCAGATATGAAAGTGTGTGTGGCACATTGAAGGGTCTAGAATTTATTCTTTGGGCGATGGGGAAACAGCAGAGGACTTTAAGTATGGATGTGGTCTATCAAATCTTTAAAAGGTATCAGTAGACAATTAACTTATTTCAGGCTTTCATTATCCCTTGCTTTGTCCATGGTACAAGCCTCTGACCTCCATGTCACACTTTGCTTATTGCCTGACGGGTCTGCCAAGCTAAAGCATTTTTAGATAACCTCCTGTGAAAGGGGCTATCATTCCCACTTTATAGTTGGTGAAAAACAATTTCAGAGAGCTTGAGAAGAATAAGCTTGGGGCAGCAAAGCCGAGAGTCACACCCAGCTCTGTTGGACTTCCAAGGCCGTGTTTCATTATACTGCAGATAGTACCAATGAGAAAGAAGATAGTGATTCTCCTGGGAAAGTCTTTTAGAAATCATGATGCCCAGGCTGAACCCCAGACTGCACCACAGGCCAATTAAATCAGGATATCCGGGAGACTAACCCAGCCATCAGGAAAACTCCCCAGGTGATTCCAACATGCAGCCAAGTTTGAGAAATGCCTCTGTAAGAGATGTTGCAAAGAACAATTGGCTAGCAAATGGGAAGACCAAGAGAGAAGAAGGAAAGAAGGTGACTTTAAGATTTTTTAACTTGGATAACATCAGAAAGGGATGCTAATGGGAAAATGAAGAATTTATTTTCAGAGTCATTTACTTTACCATCCTAGTGTGACATCTAGGTGGTGATACCCAATGGGTGCTCAGCAAAGTGAGCCAGGGATTCCACATGAGTCAAAGCTGGAACAAAGTCAGCACCTCAGCCAGCTTATACCAATTCGAGAGAGCCAACTGCTACATTTTCTGGAACTTCCCAAGGTGATTTTTAATGCATGCATTATTAAAAATTAAATCAAAAGAATTAAATATAATTAAATAAATTGTATTTTTAAAATGTAATAGAGTCTCAAAACTCATTACTTCGTAATGACTATACTTTACTGTTATCTGTGGCCGTGAGGTTGTTTGCATCGAAAACAGATCTAAATCTGAACGGTGGGAAAACCGTATCACGGTGGCCTCCGGCTATACATTTTTTCCAACTCTACGGTTGGTCATGGTGAGGAATATTTACATCATGAAAATTGGCAGACATGACAAAATAAGGCTTCTCCTCCCACCCCCACCCACAAAGAGCCTGTTGTTAAAGTATTTACCAGCACAGCACTGCCCGATACCATATTACGGGCTATGCAGAGAGGCCAGTGTTTGAGTGTGCTGGAGAGAAACTCATTGAGGTAAAACAAAGGGAATAAGGTAGAATCTAAGACTCCACAATGGGGGGAGGGGAGAGAACATGCTAGAAACAGTTTTCCCCTTGACTAATGTTTCCCCAGACACAAGCTTTTTGCGCTACACAGGTCCTTTGGGATTGCTACTATTCCAAATAAACCTGTTTTGTTTAGCTCCATGAATGAGGCACTTCTAGCCAGAGAAGATATATTGTATACATACACATGAAAATACTCTGTTTATATAGCTCCTTCCTTCTAAGGAGCGCACGGCAATTACACATGCTCTGTTTATTCCTATGAATGCCCTGGGGAGGTAGCTCGGTGTTAGAGGAAATAGAAAGGAATGAAAAGAAAAGTGTTAAATTAGAAATCAGGGCATTACCTAGCCTCGGTGCTAAAGACAATCTTTTTCTCCCAGTGTAGGAAAGCCTGACTTCTCAGAACTATGAAGTGTCCCTGATCAAGAAGGTTCTAGAATTGGACTCCCATCACTGGCATTTCTGCACGGGCACAGCTGAAAGGCAGAGGAAACCTCCCATTATCTCTCTTCTCTCCTCCTCATTCCCCTGCTATTTTGGCCCTAGCCCCTAACTTGGGCCAGAGCTGGAGTTTGCAGTCCAAGCCCGTCTGGCCCCAGAACCTTTGAGAGTTCACCAAAGGGCCGGCGGCAGGAAGGGAGATGGGTCCGCAGCAGCACCTATGCTAGGGGGTTCCCATGTGACCCTGTGTGTCTCCAATGACACCACTGTCCACTGCACCTGCTGCATCTCCACACTGGAGATCCAAAGGGCCTCTCTGCCCTCCCTGGGCACTTCCCTACAGGGCTCCAGACGATGTCAACCCGTCCTCTGGAATCCAAGTCAGTTTTACTTTAACGCTTGATGTCTTCCCCATTTACCAGGATTTGCCTGTGCTGCAGAGCAGACGGCGCAAGGTTGCTGACAGTGAAATTGGGGGGAAGAATTAACTGAAGTGTGCGGGTGCGCGCATACACACATACATTTGCATGCGTGCATCAGAAACGGAGAAAGTTAAGAAATGCAAAGAGACAGAAACAAAGAAAATGAGGCAGAAGGAAAGAGAGAAGCAAAGGATTATAGAGGCTGTGGGAATTCCTGAACAAAGAAATTATTTTGCTTTGAGTTGTTTTGTTTCAGACTAAGAATTTCATTGTTTGGGAGGGTAGACTTTTTTTTTTTTTTTTTTTTGAGACAGAGTCTCACTCTGTTGCCCGGGCTAGAGTGCTGTGGCGTCAGCCTAGCTCACAGCAACCTCAAACTCCTGGGCTCAAGCAATCCTTCTGCCTCAGCCTCCCGAGTAGCTGGGACCACAGGCATGTGCCACCATGCCCGGCTCATTTTTTCTATATATCTTTGTAGTTGGCCAATTAATTTCTTTCTCTTGCTCAGGCTGGTTTCGAACTCCTAACCTTGAGCGATCCGCCCGCCTCGGCCTCCCAGAGTGCTAACCGCACCCGGCCGGGAGGGTAGATTTTTAAGGTAAATCTTACCGAGGGGTAACCCCAGGCTCAACCCAAGCCACACCCACACATTGTAGTCCCCTTAACAATGTCCCTGAAGGCAACCCTGAGGGACACAGTGGCTACAGGGACTGCCTTAGGAGTGTGTGTCTCTGGCCAAACATCCCTGTGTGTTCAGATTGTCAGACCAAGCCACGTCTGAAGGAGACTCTACCAGAATCACAAGAGGCCACAAGAAATGGCCTCAGGTGTCCTGCTGGTGCCGCCTGCACTGTCCTCACCAAGTTGGGGGGTTCCGAGGAGCTTCCTAAGGACCCTCAGACCAAGCTTGAGGGCCTGTGCAGCAGGCAGTGGTGCACACTAGATAACCCAAACAAACAAGTCCATTAAGAGGAAAGGCACTCCCTTGGGAGACAGGAGACAGGCTTTAACCTTCCTAATTCCATCACAACCTCTGTGCAACTCATTCTGCTCATCCGTGAGATGTCAGGGTGTGGATGGTCACAGTCATTCATTCAACAATCACTTATTGAGCACCTACTAGATGCTGGGGACTGCCCTGGGGACTGGGGACTCAGGGGTTATAAAAACAAAAAGCAAAACAGCCAACATGGACCCAGGCATCAGTGGGCTTATAGGAGATACTATAACATCCCTTCCCCTCCAATACTCTCTAAATAATGCCTGAGTGGCACAAGGGCTTCCCCACATCCCTGAGCTAATGCATTCAGCTCCTACTGAGTAAGCGATCCCTTTGTTTTCTTTCCATTTGAGTTCCCAAACTTAACTGCTTTGCACTTGCAGTGTGGGTGTCTGAGATGCTAATTGAGCCTCACCAGCCCCTAGAGAGAGGTAAGTGTTGCAACATCTGCCACAATGAAAAACACTTATTTAGATGCCTGTCGGCTCAGGGCACCCTGTGCACTAGGTCAAAGAGGCCCAGCCCAGCCGTCCAGAAGCTTCTAGAAACCTTGGAGCCCGCCCACACAGAGAACAAACAAACAGCTGAGCAAACTGATAAAATGGTGCTGTCAAATAAATAAAGCAAATGTAACTGGAGAGCTGGAGAAGGGGCATCCCATGGGGAGGGTGAGGGGGACTAGAGGAGTTTGCGCAGGCCAGGCTGGGGTGGGGAATCACTCTGTCTCCGGCAGTCCAGGCTGCCAGGGTATTTGAACAGCAAGGAAAGGAGCATGGGGGGTCACAGGGCGCTGGACCCCAGTGACAGCTCCCCAAAGGCATTAATGACACATCACAGCCAAGAAGCAAAACCAGAGTACCCTCCCCAGGACTTCACACAATCACCTATCCCTCCCCTCCCGTCCTACCCTCTTTAACATCTTAGAGACAGAGCCTTCTATTGTGTTAATATCAGGGGGGGAAAAGTGACCAAGGGCGAGAGTGTGACTTAGGAAAATAAAACTAGGAAGCTGGTCTCCAAGGCTTGCCCCACCTCAAGTCATCTTGGCTCCCTCCGTGATTCCGTCTGCTCTCAGGCTCTGACATAAAAGGCAGGAAGTTACACACGCTAAACAAAGCTCCTTAGATGTCAGGAAATTAACCTGGGAAATCGGAGCCAGGAGCGATTAAAGGCATTGCGGGCTGAGTTCAAAAACCATTACAGTGTGAGATCAAAAGCTGTTTGCCGGGCACCCCAGTTGGGCTCTGCCAAACTGCACATCCCGAAAAACCTGGCCCCGGGGTGGGCACGCCTGTGTGGGGTGCGTTTTTCCTGAAGCAGGACTGAATCGTCACTCAGATCTGTCGCTTTCGCTTCTTCCTGCCACGGGAGTTGAATGCCAGCCCTAGGCAAGGCTGCCCCCAGAAGAGCAGCTTGCCGCAGTGGCTTCCTTATAAGGCAGGAAGATCACACACCTAAACTCAGGGGGGGTCTCCAACAAGCGGTCCCCAGGGAAGCAAAGAAAGTCCTTAAAAGGAAGAGGAGAGGAAGCAGCCCAGGGTGGGGATCCTGATCCTCCCAGCCAAGAAGGCAAACCACCTCGTCCTGAGGGGCGGAAAGGTCAGACCAGAACAAACCATGGAACTGTGAGAAACGTTATTTATGTCCACGGCAAGAATACTATGTCTTTAAGCTTCATTTTCATTACCTTTACAAAGAAGACCCTATTAGTTATGATATCCTGGAATGCCTGAGCAACCTTAATATTTACATAGAACGAAATTGTCAAAGGGTTTTACACAGCACCATCTTGTTCTATCTCCAGCAGTGGGTGCTAACCCCATTCCACAGAGGAGAAAACTGAGGCCACATGAGGGGAAGTGGCTTGCCTAATGTTATATATCTGGTAGAGAGCAGAGCCCATAATGACCCCCCATCTAGTGGCTCCTGGTACAGTGCTCTAGGAGGGCAATAGAGGAACAATCACACTGCCCCTAAAAATGCCTAAAAATATGTTTGCAAAAATAAGCTAAAAGTATCACTATTCCTGATTTTGTTTTTTAACTGGAAAGCATGTGAAGGTAAGAGGGGAGCCGTTTAGTGTGCCAGCCTTCTGGGAAGTAGAACACTCAGAGACATAAACACCCTGGTGGTCTCATAATAGTGGAAAATAGTGGAGAATAGTGGACTCTTCTTGAGTCTGCAGAGGTGAAGTTAGTTGTATTAGCTGGAGAGGAAAACTGTGAGAGAATGTTGATGTGTGCCTCACCCACAATACCTTCAAGAAGCTACCTTGTCCCTACTGGCAGTGGGGGGGCCCTATGGGCCACATGACCCCCACCCAGAGCTGATGGGTCCAGGGTCACCTGGCTGACAGCAAATTAGAGTTGCTCTTACACTGGAATAGGATGGAGACTTAGAAAGTATAGTTAAAGTATCTGTGAGTCTGAAGCTGTACAAGCACTGTAGTAGCAAAGGCTATCCCAAGAAACAGAACCAACAGGATGTGGTTCAGCTGTATGTATTAATACATATAGTATGTGTATATATATACATCATACATATGTGCATACGTGATATATATACATCATATATGTGTATATTTATGATATATAAAGAGAGACAGAGAGTGAGAGAGATTTTCTGTAAGAAATCTGTTCATGTGATTATGGAGGTTAATGAGTCCCAGGATCTGCAGTCAGCAAGCTGGAGACTCAGGAGAGACCTAGTTCAAGTCCAAGGGCAGGAGAAAAGGTTATGTTCCAGTCTGAAGGCTAACAGACAAGAGGAAGCCTCTCCTACTGGTGGAAGGATCAGCCTCTCTGTTCTATTCAGAGCTTCAGCTGATTGGGTGAAGCCCACCCAGTTGGGAGGGTCATCTGCTTCATGCAGTCTACCCATTCCAGTGTGAACCTCATCCATAAACACCCCAGAATAATGTTTGACCAACTGTCTGGGCACCCCATGGCCCATTCAAGTTGACACATAAAATTGACCATCACAATCACAGGGAGAGGGGTCAGGTCAGCACAGTGGCCAAGCAGAACCAGGTAAGACCAAATGAGGGAGCAGCAGCGTTGCTGGGAAGTGCAGCTGCAAGAGAGGACGTGGAACATTCCCGGTGGAGAAATAGAGCGAGAGACCCACCCGGCAGGGGAGGCCTGTAGCCTTTCCAGATGCACGAGTTCCCCTTACATCCCTCCAAGCCTCCGTCCTGAACTCAACTGCTGTGAGTGGGTTTTTCTTTCTGATAACCGAACCACCGCTGATGAGAACTGGTGCCTTGTGGATCTCTTTGCATTATGCGAGGTAGCCTCATTCTCAGTGTTTGCCTCAACAAAGGGTTCTTTCTTGCTCATGTCACACATGCGTGATGGCTCAGTCACAGCCCTTCTCTGTGTCTCCTTCACTCCCAGGCTCAGTAACAGAGAGAAACAGAGACAACAGAACCACACAATGGCTCCTGGAGTGTCTGCACAATAGTGGCACAATTCCTCATGCTTCCTTTTGGCAGCCAAAGCAAACCTCACCACCAAACCTGACATCAATGGGGCAGGGATTTATGGTCTTTCTACAGAAGGAGGGAGGGGTGCCAAAAATCACATGACCACACCTAGTAGGGTGTGACAAGGATCAAGCATAAGAGACAGCAAAATTGTGAATACCAGCATTACACAGTATGCCGTTTCATTTGGAAATGGAGGGAGCAATTTGCCTGATCAAGGACCTTGTTGGTGGCAGACTTAGTATTTGAACAACATCTCTGGACTCCAGGTAGATGAACTACTTCCGCTACCCCACAGCTGTTTCTAGGTCTTACTCTGGGAGAGAAGCACCTGCCCTGATCTGTGGTTTCTGCCACTCTCCAGGAATATTTACGTCAAGATGTCACACTAAAACATTTGGCCCTTGAATGTTTTATTCATAAGGATCATATGTCCAAGGGAATCCAAGCGAGCCAAGTCAGACAAAATTAACAAGCGTAAATTAAGAAATGTAATAGAGCCAACACTGAAATTCTCAGTAAACGGCGTCATTTAAAACATGGTCTTTGTTTAACCAGACTGAAGATGGAAAAGGGGTTGGTGGCACCTGAGAAGGACAAGAAGCTGTCACCTCCCAAGAGAGAAGAATGGCGGAGTTGTCTGCTTTCACACTTTGGGGCAGTGCCAGCTGTTGGTTGATTGCACCTTGCAGTGGCTGGAATGAAGGGTCTGGAAAGGATAAGGACTAATGCCTGGGAGGAGGCTGGCACCAATCATTTTTAAAGAGTCTGAACCATGGTCAGCATTTGCTGACCTAGGCAGCATTTGCAGAGTTAATTAGTCCCATCATGACAATCAGTAGCCCGTCCCAAATGGGCACCCCGGTTGCCTATGGTTAATAACCTCTTTGTTTGCCTCTCTCTGCCAGCGAATAGTTTTATTCAAGGAAAAAAAACCTGACCACAGGCAGGTCCTCCGTTCTAGAAAACAAATCAGAATTCACTGATTTTTTTTCTGAATCATTTAGTTTCCCTTAAGTTGAAAAGGTAGTGCGGATTATGAAAAGTTGAGCACTTTATGGAACACCTACTCCCCACCTCTGCCAATAACATTTTTAAGGAGATTGGCTTTGATTAAAATATACACGATAAATCATGAATCCAACCTGCCCAGGACATATCAGGTTGCATAGCGTGATGAAACACATACCACCCTGAATGTTCTTCCAAAACAGGGTGTACAGAAAATGCTGTCCTTCTGCCAGAATAAAGGCTCCTGGCCAACCCCCACTCTCTCCACCCTGAGCCCCCACACTCAGCAAGCTGAAGCTTGCAGGCCATAGCAACTGGCTCCTGGCTGCCTTCGGAAGCCCTACGTGAACTTCTCTGTGTCCTCCTTCAGTACGTGAAATGCCGAGGCAAGACCAGGGCACCTTGAAGGACAAAAGAAGGCTCGATGGGGCACTTTCCATGGCATCTTGCTCCTGTGCACTGCTGGTAAGCAATCGGCAGGCTCTCCTGCAGGGACTGCTCAAAAGAGAGCCCAGAAGGCAGGCTCAGAATCGCAGCCTGGCTGCAGCCACAGTGTGGCAGATGCATGTACTCGTGAGCGTGTCAAATACATCACTTCAGTACAAAATTCGTAGGCCCAGCACTGCTCTGTGAGATTGGACGCTGGGGAGCTCAAATGCAAGGCTTCTGAAAGCATCCTGCAAAACACCCGAAGCTGCAATTCCAGAGTCACTACAATTTCACTGCTGTGCAAGTCCCGCCAAGTGCACACGGGCAAAGGAATACACACACAAAAAAAATTATATGAATGCTCAAAGGGGAAAAAAAACAAGATTATACAGGTCTTTGCAGAGCTATGGTCTGGTGATAAACCAAAGTATTTAGCAGCCAACCCAGAAAAAAATGGATTTACAGCTGAAGTCTTCCCAGCTTTGGGCTGCTGCATCATTCTATGCACATTTGTGGTGAATCCCCAGGTTGGTACTGTGCTGGGGTCGACATAATACAAATGACAAATGAATGACACATGGCATCTGAGGTTGGGGAACTGACCATCTAACAGGTGAGGTACAGATGTAGCATATTTTAGGACATCCAAAGAAAGAGATAAATCCCCCGTACTGGCAGCTTTATGGAGACTTTTGAGCAAAATCTTAGAAAGGACAACTCCACGTTCAGGCACATGGAATTGGGGGGGAAGAGAATTCATCGTCTGCGGCCATGAACACAGTAGAGGTGCTGGGATCCGTGTGTCCAGATACTCTTTGCCACGTGGGGCTCCCGTCTCCTGACTGCTCACAACGCACAGCTGCTCCCGCTCTTTGGAGGTTTGTCCCGGCGGACCAGAGCACCTCACCCTGCCTCTGAGGATGGCCAGCAGCCAGCAATGACACAAAAGGCCAGTCCCCTTGCCTCAACATGGGGACAGTTCTGTGGTGTGGCTTATGAAGAGACTACCCCATTCCCCCAGTGGATCAAGCTGAAGCTAATCTCTACCAAGACCTGATCTTTGCTGGGGTCTCCCCTCTCCTATCCTGCTTCCCACACTCCCTGGCAGATTTTCCTTCCTTCCTTCAAATGCATACACATCTGATCTCAGGCTTTGCTTCCAGGAGCCCAGGGCTTTGCCTCATGCAGCTGCACAGTTGTACAGTGAGGAATTCTTGCAGTAGTCTTTCTGTGCCTCCGGAAGCCACCGGTTCCATCCCCCTTCCACAACTTTCTCTGCTCCAGCCCAAACTGACCCCTCACTCTTCCACCTCTCATGTCCTATTTTTGTTCTTCCTCCTGCTACAAAAGCTAACCCCCCATTTATCCATTTCTTTCAAGATCTAACTCAAGTTTTGCTTACCCCAAGGTTTCCCAGACTAGACTCTGTCTACACCCTTACATGTGTATTTCTGAGCACCTAGGAGATGTGCCAAACATGTGCCTGTTTTTATTTTTCAGACAATTAGATCAGAACTTAATCATCCAAATAGATGTTGTCACTTTCAAAATACTCATCTTGGGGGATTAATCACTTCCTCCAAGACAGCCACAGCCCATCATAATTTGGGGATTCCTCTTTGGGGCTTGTCTTCAGAGTATGTATCACACGCTAGTGAACACGGTAGCCTACAGCAGTTCTCTGTCCTTTGTGGTTTCAGGACATCATTCAGAACCATGACTGGTGATTGCAGATTAGTGAGAGGACATACATATTTTGTAATTTCTCAGTTTATACATGTCAAGCTGCCCCTTGTTGGGTGAAATTCCTTCTCCCATCATGCTGCCCTAAACCCAACCAATCCCAGTGACAGCAAATATTTCTGCTGTGAAAGTGACTTTTCTTTCCTTTTTGAGACATTTGGATCCATGCCTGATGAGTAATGTAGGTATTGATTCATTCACTCAACAAATATTTATTGAGCCCTTTCTACATGCCAAGCACTATGCTACAGGTGAGGCTGTAAAATCAAACAAAGCATGGTTTGTACTCACATGGGGCTTAGAGTCTATTGGAGGAAAATTACAAGTAAATTGATGATATAGAATAGTGCAGATAAATAGTATTTATCTACAGAAAAAAAGTGAGTTTCCCTGGCAGCTGTGTTTTGAAGGGTGATTAGGAGTTTGCTAGATGAAGAAGGCAGCGAGGGGAGGAACTGCTGGTAGGTAAGGAGGTACAGACAGGATTCTGAAGCAGCAAAAGACATTTGAGACACCCCTTGTGAAGGGTGGATTGGTTGAATGAGTATAAAGAAAGGGAAGAGCTGGCCAGGCTGCTGAGAGGCAAAGAAGAGCTAATTTCCAGAGCAATGAGACCTACTGAGGGATCAGGCTGACGTAGAAACCAACCAACAAACCAAAACCATGCAATGTGATTTTAAAAACTGAATAATTTTAATGTGTGTGCTCAGTGTGTCTGCACATGTGCCATCCTGATGGATCCTTCTAACAACCCTGTGAGGACACATTACTATACTCACTTTATGGATGAGGAAACAGAGACGAGGAAGGTTTAGTAACTTGCTTAAGATCCCACAGCTAGTAAGTGGTAGACTTAGGATTCAAATCCTTGACTCTAAAGCCCAGGATGCTCCCCTTAAAGAAATCCAGCAAAGGATATGAACAGATACATTTCTTAAAAGAAAACTTTGAATTCTAAATAAATTCAGTGTTCAACGTGGGCACAGATCAAAGCATTGAAAAATCGAACAATAATATTGAAGCATTTTATACTCACTTAACTAACAGAAAACATTGATCATCGTGCGTAACACCATCTATTTTGCATTACACATCTGGCATGAATACAGTGATGGCCCTCTTGTAAATTTGCATGCATCTTTTGGAAAAGAATATAATAATATATATCAAAAGTCATAAAAATGTGTTTTTTTACCTGCCACTAGGAATTTATTCCAAGAAAATATTTCAAAAGAAGATGCAAAATTTGTCATTGCAACATTATCCTTAATAGTGCAAAGTTGAAAACAACCTGAGCGGAGAGCAGTAGTACAATGGTTTGGTAAATGATTATACAACAACTCAATGGCATATTGTGTAATCATTTGACATGATCTTTACGAGGATTATGTAAGACCACAGGAAGATATTTATAAGAAGTAAACTATCACGTGAAAAGGTAGAATACACTATTGACATTCATGAGGAACATAGCCCAGTATCTTTGAAAATTCCCAGATAAGTGCAAACCATTGTAGCATACAATTTCCCCCTTTAAAATGCAGTAGCTGAAAATGTTACGTAACCCCTCAAGACTCTTAATGAATCTATAAACTCAGGATTTGCTTATGAAGCTATAAAAATAAATTCTGCCAATAAAATAAATTCTAGATTGCATTATATCACATCATTAGGCTACTTACCTAAATTTACCTAAATCTGCAAAGAAACGACATCTTTATCACTTCAAGAGAGTTCCATGCAAGCTTCATATGAAAGCACAAAAGCTGTATTGAAACGCTGGTCCCAGCAATGGCGGGACGGACTTGTTCACTGACGGTGATTCTTACATCCGTGCACACCAGCTTTAAAATCTAGCCTTTTCAAAATCAAACCCCTCGAAATTGCAAATTGCTATGTATGGTCTTTGAAGTCCCAAGCACGTAATTAAAATTGAGAATGTCAAATTCAAGAACATCAACAGTCTACTATTCTTCAGAAGTGCGTGTGCATTATGATCATGACTATTCTAAAATGTAAACTTACGGCCAAAGCTGCCTAGAAACATAAAAAATAAAGATACTTGCATTTGGGTAGAAGAACTTCAAGTAACACTTTTCTCTTAAAACATTTGTAAAGTATTATATCGTTATTTCACCATAACTAAAGGTCACACAAACAATTTATTACTTTACTGTCATATTCTTGTAGGGTGAACTCTAATGCCTTTAACTCTTTGATATTTTATAGTTTTAAAGGACTTGCAGGGCTTTGGGGTTGCAATAAATGGATAAGGGCTGGAGAAATAGGCTATAGAAGTAACCGCATCATGCTTCCCATGGCATTCAACCAGAGATGCCAAAATCAGTGTTGTCTTTGTATCCACGGACACTGGTAAAATGCACCACTACTCTGTCTTCAAAGTGGGACTGATGCTCATTCACTCAGATAAAAAAACATGCCTGTGATTTCTGTGACCTCACTGATTGATTTGACAGGAATGACAAGTTGCATCCAGTGGCTTGATCTGCATGACACTGGGAGGGAGGGACGGAATGGCAGAAAGGACAGAAAGAAGGAAGGAATCACATGTATTCATGCTGACAAGCACTGCAAGCCACTTTTCTTTTTCTTATTTTGCACAGCTCCTAATGTTGGCCTACAGGTCTATGTGTCACATGCACGTGCACCAGACAGAGCAGGTGAGAGCAGCTCAGCCGTCACATTGGTGTGTGAGATGGTCAGAAATGGTGCTTAGTATTCTTCCAGGGGGCTCGGTCATACAGGAACATTTAACTGAGAAAATGATGGTATTTGTCAGCTCAGGCTGCCATAACAAAATACCACAGACTAAGTGGCTTAAACAACAGAGGTGTATTTTTGCACAGTTCTGGAGGCTGAAGTTCAAGATTAAGGTGTTAGCATGGTCAGGTTCCGGTGAGAGCCCTCTCCCTGGCCTGTAGACAGCCACCTTCTCACTGTGTCCTCACATGGGGGAAAGAAAGAGAAGGCAAGCTCTCTAGTGCCTCTTCCTACAAGGACACTAATCCTATTGGATTAAAATCTCACCCTTAGGACCTCACTTAACCTTAATTACTTCCTTAGGGGCCCATGTCCAAATATAGCCACACTGGGAGCTAGAGCTTCAACATATTAATTTGGGGGACACAAACACTTGGTCCATAACATGTATGCTTTCTGCTTTTGCAGGAGGGAAGAGCCACAATTGTTTAGGTGCATGAATGCTGTAATTTGTAAAAATTGAATTTTTTTTTAACCCAGTATAAATAAAACCTTAACAACACAGAGAAGGAAATTCTAGTGTTAAACAATAAACTGAAAACAGTCTAAAAGAAACACCAGTAACAAAGCCTCTCAGGGGCAGGGAACAGCAGAAATTGCCGTATTTAGCTCGGACCTTAATGAAAATTGTGAATTTCCAGTGAAAACCAATTTTTACTTTTTAATAATAGAACTCTGTAACATCTTATAACTCTGAGTTTATGTATTTTTATTACCAACTATATAAAGTCCATAAAGAAATGGAGTAAAGGCTCAGGACAGGGAGAGGGGAGAAAAAAGCATTTAAAAATTTGGGGAGTATAAGCACCTCATTCTTTACCAAGCTGTCACTCTGTCACTGCACAGACACAGATTGCATCATCCCAGGCAGCTCAGGCTTACACAACTAGGGCACATCACTCACCAACTGACAAGCTCAGCTGATAACTCCTGAATGTCCCCCGTCTATCAGGCACATCAACCCTTACACCATGGAATCCTCAGATCTACCATCTTACAAATGAAGACACTGAAATGCAAACGAGTGAGGTAACTAAGAGGATGATGAGCATGGCGGTTGACTCCCTGCAGTTCATGCACATCAGCTAATACAAAGTAACATGGTACATGAACCCCAGCCAGGAACTGTTGTTGAAATTCAAGGGGGTTGCAGTCTAGGTCCCGTTGCTCATTGCGCAAAGACCAAGACAACAAGAATCGCCAAGGAAGAAAGGAAATTTTAATGCAGAAAACATACTGTTGTCTTGTCAGGAGAATGGGAGAAGCTGCCTCAAATCCATCTCTCTGACTAACAAGGGATCATGGGCTTTTAAAGGAGAAGCCATGTGCCTTGGAGCTGGTTGTGGGGGATGGTGAATCTTGGCTTCAGGAAGTCTGCCCAGGGGCCTTCAGAATTTCAGCTCCTTGGTCTTGCAGAAAAACCATCATTTCTGGGAAATGACTCAAAAGTTCAAGTAGTTAGTTAAGGGAGAGGATTACAAAGAAACCACAAATTTCATTGAATTTGCTCATGGGGCCAGTTACAGAAGGAGTTCAGGAACGTTCCTTGGATGCATTGCCGTTGGAAGACTCCTAGGGAAAGTTTCCCACTCTGGAGAGTGCATTCCAGGCAGAGATCTCTCTTCTTCCTCTAGCAACAGCATGATGCACCCTGCTCCTAGAGCTGATAAGGTCAAGGATGTCAGAGGGGCAAGGAGGAAAGACAGCAAGGGTCTTTGATGGCATCCCTGAACTGCCAACCCACCAACCCCATAGCCAGCCCAATCTCTGCGCTTCCTGTTCCATGAGATCCTACATTCCCTAAGTGTCAGTGCTAATGTGGATCAGGTTTTATTTCATTTTCATCAAAAGCATCTTGGCTGATACAAAAAGCCAGAATCCAATCTGAGGTCGGTGTGATTCCCAAGCACCTACTCATTCCGAGAGTTTTCTAGTCAGAGAGCCAGTCCCTGGTACACATGAAGTCCCGAAGGGTTTCCAAGTCAACAGCTGCAATGGCCCTGGAGTCAGACAGGTTTGGACAAAATCCCAGCTCTGCCACTAATTAGCTGTGTGATCGTGGGCAAGTCACTTCCCTTCTTTACACCTGTTGCCTCATCTGAAAAATGGGGATAATAATTGTACCTGCCACAAAGAGCCATTTCAAGACTAAAGGACTTTCCACATAAAAGGTGCTCAGTGACCCTTAGTTCCCACAAAAAAAGGAACCACATGACTTTCAGTTGTAGATTCTTGTCATCAGAATTGTTATAATGTTGGAATAGAGTGATTTTTATTTTCTCCTGATATCTGAGATGTTATGCCAAAATAAAAATATGATGTTTTCTTAATGTTTGCCCCTTTCTGAGCTTTTGGCTTTTTAATTAGAAATTGCCCTCATTCTTCACTGAAAAAACACATCATTAAAAAAGATATTTAAGATGTTACCCATAGTATCATGCTACCTAATTAAACTAGTTTTGTCTTTTGACATTACCTCAAGCATATAATAGTCACACACCAACAATTATACTGAACATACTCTTTTACTGTTATTTTTACTTAAATTACATTTCCTCATATTTCTACATGTTCTTTATAATTATTTGCTTTAATAATTTTAAGAGGCTCTAAATAGTCCCCTAGGATTGATATTTTGAACAAAAATTGCTTTCTTATTTTTTATCTTAAAGACGATGCAGCAGTGAACATTTTGTTTATACATTTTGGTTTCTGTGCATTATTTCCTTAAGAGAAAATTCCCAAGAGTGGAATTACTGGGTCTAGGGGTATGAGTTATCTTTGTGCCTCCCACTACCTAATTTTTTCCAAAAGGAACGTTCCAGTTTTCAATTGTAAACTTTATCTTAACTACTCAAGACTGAAATTGAATTCCTCTAAGTAGTTACTTGGTTTGAAATATCACGAGAGCCTTTGTACTTTGGGGAAATCAGTATTTTGACTGCCTTGTCGTGGGTTTCAGGCTTTATGAGTCAAGGTCTGCTCTCTTGCTTTGAAAGTCCCCCCTTGAACCAATCAGTCTTTTTTTCCCATGGGCTGTGAACTTTTAAAAGCCTATCTGGTTTTATCTCCCTATCTCTCTTCATCAATCTGATTGAATTGTTGTAGACCCCCAAGGATGCATAAATGGCTCAAGGACACCATTTTAAATGGATAATCAAACCCAACTTCCTACTTCTTTGTGAGGAACAGTTTCTAGCCTAGGAGGGAGGTGGTACAATCACTCTATCCAGATGGAGTAACATTGGTTTCCTCTGGCAAAAGCCTAGGTCCTTGGAAACCCATGCTTCATGAATGCCTTGGACATTAATTGGTGAAGTAACTAAGAAAAATGCACCCCAGGCAAAGTTTAATGTGGACCCCTGCTTACTCTCCCATGTAGCAAAAATAACGACACTTCTTTTCCCTAGGAACAGGACAATGGGTTTTGCTATGCCTGGATGAGTCTCCCGGGGCTAGAAAAACCTGTGTATTTTTCTCTGGTGCTAAATTTACCTGACTCCAGGGCAGATGCCTCCGAGTCACAGGCAAAGTGGTTAACACAGCCCTGGATGCTTCTAAAGGGATTTTGTCTAGCCTGCTGTGAGGTCTCTCCAACTTCTCATGTTTCTAACACGACCATAAACCCAAATCTAAATGCAGACTTTAAAACACAAGGCACTATGACAAGGCTCTAGAGTAGTCGTTCAGATGATGTGGAGTATACTTATGTTCATTTTTTTCCCCTCTAGATTATCATAGACGTGAAAACACAAAATGTAAAAGTTCTGGTAGAATTCCAAAAGTATGTCCAGAGATCTTAATGAAGTTACAAACTCTAGGTTAAGACACACTTCAAGTTCAAGTGTCTAGAAACTTTTTCTATAGAAGATCAGATAGTAAAGGTGGTCTTTGTTCTGACTATTCAACTCTACCAGCATAATGGCAGCCACAGACATTTTGTAAACAAATGCTTATAACCATGTTCCAATAAAACTCTATTAACAAAAACAGTCACTGGATTTGGCCTGAGAGCCATAGTTGGCCAACCTCTGCTCTCCTTACTGTGTGAATGATAAGACGGGATCCCCTAAGTATCAGTTCTGTATTCTTCCCCTGGGAAGTTTGTGTTTGCAAGTTTGTGTTTGGTTCGTACCATCAGTGTCTGTCTTTATATGGGATTTAGGATGTGGATAGTCACTCATCCAATCAAATACTGGATTTATTCAATCAAATACCTACAGTGCTGTGCTTAATTAGACCTGTCTCTGTTAAATAGCTAGCACTCAAGACTACATTTTTTGCTAATGTAGATAGAATTGGTTAAGAAAATAAAAAATTGGACAGTAGCAGGCAATA
The DNA here is from genome assembly GCA_963574885.1 of Lepilemur ruficaudatus. Classification (NCBI taxonomy): domain Eukaryota; kingdom Metazoa; phylum Chordata; class Mammalia; order Primates; family Lepilemuridae; genus Lepilemur; species Lepilemur ruficaudatus. The sequence continues at coordinate 56,066 of CAUYRT010029753.1, forward strand.
CAAATCAATTTTCAAGAATTTGTGATAAGAATTAAATCCAGCCTCTTCTCTGAGATCTGAGCAGACTCTGCTTTGAATGCCTTCTCTAAGGATCAGTGAAGAGTTGAAGGCAGGGCAGCTATCTGAGTTCGAAGAGAGGATACTAGGCTCAGAAATAATTATCGGAGCTGCCAATATTTAGCTGTGTGACCTTTCCTTACAGAGGATGTTTAATTTCTCTGGGACTCAGTTTCCCCTTCTATAAAGTGAAGGACTTGGATTAGATGAATTGAATTAAATGAGTCCTAAATCTACCCTAAATGCTTTGAACATTTAAAATTTTGTGTCAACAAATCAATGCTGAAAACTTTCCATCATGTCAGAAAGCAAATAATTTAGAGAGTCCTGCCTCTTGCAAAGATCAAATATACACCCTGTGATGGTCTCTCACTTTTGTTTCCCCTAAAACCAGGACATTTCAGTCATTTTAGGAATCACGAGGATCATGAAACAGTCCCTGGCTTAACAGCTTCCCATCCGGGGTGGGAGTCAGCCTTGTGAAGGCTAACTGCAATCCCACTCAGAGTGAGAAGGAAAGGATGAACCATGTGCTGTGGGCTTGTGGGGAGAGGAGGTACCAACACTGACTGGAAAAGGAAGTATTTAAATTGGGCCCTGACAGGGGGACAGTTTTCTATCAGCATAGAAGTGTAGGGATGCTAGAAGGCTTTATTAACAACAGAGGGTAGTTCAAATGGAGAAATATGGCGGACGTTTTAGGCACCCTTCTCCAGAAAAACAAAGCCCATAGAATACATAGAGATATACACATAAGAGGAGATTTATTATAGGGATTGGCGCATGCCGATATGGAGACTGAGAAGCCCCACAACCCGCCATTGCAAGCTCCGGACCCAGGAAAGCCAGTGGTGTCACTCAGTCAGATGGCCTGAGAAGTGGGGGTGGTGGAGGTGACAGTGTAAGTCCCTGTCTGAGTCTGAAGGACAGATGGCTCAGCGCAAGCAGAGAGAGCAGATTGTCCCTTTCTTTTCCTTTTGTTCTATCCAGGACCTCGGTGGAGTGGATGAGGCCCACCCACACTGCGGAGGGCCATCAGCTTTACTCCATTCACCAGCTCAAATGCTAATCTCTCCCAGAAATGCCCACACAGACACACCCAGAAATAACGTGTTACCAGCTTTCTGGGCATTCCTTAGCCCAGTCAAATGGATGCATAAAATTAACCATCACAGTGGGAGAAGGGAGGCATCATCCCAAAGCCACTGTGCAGAGCACTAGCACCTTGTGAGTAGATGTTTTCATTGCATCCTGTTTTTGTTTGTACCAATCTCCAATGGCTCATCAATAGTAAGGACTACAGCAAATATGCAATGAAGATGTTTTTATTAAATATTTTTTTTAACTTTTAGCATGGCATTTGGTTTATACCTATCAATCGGTTGGTTCTTCACAATCATGGATCCCTGGTTTAAAATGAGGTCAGGTTAAAAATGGAACAAGAGTGAATATGGGAAGCAGAGTGATTCAAATTGACAAATGAACTATAAAAAAATGTAGGCTGGGCACGGTGGCTCACGCCTGTAATCCTAGCACTCTGGAAGGCCAAGGGGGGTGGATTGTTTGAGCTCAGAAATTTGAGACTAGCCTGAGCAAGAGCAAGACCCCGTCTCTACTAAAACTAGAAAGAAATTAGCTGGACAACTAAAAATATATAGAAAAAGTTAGCTGGGCATGGTGGTGCATGCCCGTAGTCCCAGCTACTCGGGAGGCTGAGGCAGGAGGATCACTTGAGCCCAGGAGTTTGAGGTTGCTGTGAGCTAGGCTGACACCACGGCACTTTAGCCCAGGCAACAGAGTGAGACTCTGTCTCAAAAAAAAAAAAAAAAAAAAAAAAAGTAGATGCATTGGTTTACTGTTAGGCCCAATATTAGCAATTTAGTTTCAGCAAAACATCACCTAACACCTGAAGTGAATGAAGTGAATGTTATTAACTTAAATGTTATTTGTATTGTGGTCTTGTTTGTATTTAATTAGTACGTTTTAATGGTTGTGAAATAAATATAAGTATATGGAATGTATGATTCATGTTAGTACATTTTTATGTAATGCTATAATAAAAGTAATTTAAGTCAAGACTTGGGATCTGTAAGAATTTTTCTTCGAAAGTATTTATTACTCAAGTTTTTCAAACATCACATTAAATGAATGTGAAGTTTCTTTATATATCAAATGGAGACGATAATTGTTTATTTCATAGGGCTACTAGGAAGATGAAATGAGATAATAGTTGAAAGAGGTTTGGAAAGCATAAAGTGTTACATAAAATCAAGGAAATAAAACAATATTCACAACAAAACAAGTACAAGTGAAAAAACAAAACAGCTGCCTGGTATCTTCCTACATGCTCAGGGCTCTTGGCAGAACTATACTTAAAGGTAAAGATTAATGACTCACAGCTTAGATGTGTTCCTTGGGGATTCCCATACACAGAGCAGAATTCAGCCTGCCTGATTGCATCACTGCCTCTGTAAACACATAGACGCTCACAAGTTTACTCAGGGCTCCTTCCAGCCATTGGAACAAAACCCAGCCAACTGATGAAGCTGAAGCTTCCCAAACAGTTTGCAAGTAGCTGCTAACAGAATACATCTTGAAAACTAAACTGGAAAGCCTTTTGACAAAGGCAGGTGGGCAAGATTTTCTATATCATGTTCTTCATCATCAAGGGGTCCAAATCGTGTGCATTTCATAAAGTGCTGCAACCCAGCCTGGGCTCAGGGAGGTGGGTGCATGCAGGGCTTACAAGACAGACTTCTGTCCAGCTCAAAGCATGGAGAACAGAGATGGGAGTCAGCGGCTCACTAGTAGGCAGCCATTGGTCTTTACTAAAGAAAGGGAGGGTCACCACCAATTAAACCTCTAACCCTGAAGAGCCCAGAGTTGTGGGAATGGGAAGGAAAAGTCCTTCCCCCAACAGAGAGCCACTGGGAGTGGTGACAAATGGCACCACCATGCTTCTAGCTCTTGGTTCCCAGACACATGTATTCTTCCTATTGTGGGCATGGTACCACATAAGAATCTTTGATTCAATGTGTATCCTGGAGACTAGAGCCCCATCTTCATAGATTATCATCTTTGAGCTACAACGGATCATCCAAATGATCTATCAGGAGTGGTGTTAGGTATGACCATCCAGTGTCCACAGACCCCTCTCACACCTCCTTGTTGGGAAGTGGATTTCCTAGCTGGTTGCTGTAGTGCATGGGATTCCATTCTGGTGGGTCAAACACCCCTTAAGTTCAGATAATGGTGCTAGCTAAGGACCTGTGGTCTGGGAAAGACAAACCTATACTTGAAATATGTAACTCCTATTAGAACGAATCTTTGGCTCTTCCAGAGGGAGCCCAAAGTAATCCAGTTGCCAGCAAGTAATTGGCTCCAAATTGAGGGGTGGTCTCTGTTGCCAGCAGACTAATATTTGGAAGCAGCAGTAACTAAATCAGCCTTATTAAGTGGAAGCCCATTCTCCTACACTAGTGTACAGCCTCCACCTCTCCCACCACGGCTGCTGCATTCGTATGTCTATCAGGCCAACACCGGGACAGCAAGTGGTCAAATCTGGCTGATGATGACTGGCTGGGTCATTCTGCCCACTTGGCTGCTTAGTGCCTCTTCTGTGGTTCTCAGGAGGTTTCTAGGATATGATACAAACATCTTCAAACTTTGCACCCACACTGGTATGTCTACCTATGTGCTTCCTCATCCCCAATCTTCCAGTGTCCCTCTCCCCAAGCCTGGCCGGCCACCCCATCCTTCCACCAGTGCCCAGAAGCTTATGTGTATTCTAACCCCTGGCCATCTCTCCTTCCAGAGGAAGTGGGTGACTGGTGTCCAACGGGAGGATGTCCCCTCATCACCATCTTTCAAGGCCACTCCCCAGTGAGGCTGAAGTGCCAAGGTCATACATTTCCAGCTGACACTCACATACCTGGTTGACCCAGCTGTAAACCAAGGTTGGGATTTTTCATCCTCTGGCAACTGATTGTGAAGGATCTCCCTAAGATTTGTGCTAATGCATATAGAGGGCTGGAAATTATATATGATAAATTTGGGAGCTAAATCTATAGTAGTTACAAAGCGTAAACTAAAAATAAAATTATAAGCACCCCAAGTGACTAAACAGACCCACTCTTGACTAAGGTTATTCCAAAAAACTTAAAATCAGAGTTCCCAGCCATGATCGGATGGGAGTCAGACACATTTCATTATACCCCCTCCATTTAAGCAAATTAGACACAAAAACTGAGAGCATCAATATTAAAACAGAGATCATAAGACTGAGAGAACAGACTCTTTGTGGCAGTAAGATACCAAATTATGAACAAGACCTAAGGCCATGCCAGGCAAGGGTTAAGTCATGCACCCTGACACTTAAAGAATAAACTATGGTCTAACTGCCACAGGTTTTTCTTTTCTCTAGCAGCTAAACAAGCACTGACTTCAAGATAAGCAATATGAAAACAAGTGCAGCTCACCACCAGATGCAGGTTAACCGACCCTCACCTCTCCATTCCACAAACCACAACTACAGCTCCAATTGGAAAAAAGACTGATTTCAGGAACTTTCTCCTGATAATAGACCACTGACCATGAACTGGTTCTAGCTGGTTTACAAAGGCTGCGCACTTGAGTGCCTTCATGTCCCTGCTTCACCTTTTGACCTATGGAGCCTGATTGTAACACATTTAAATGTCAAGTCTCCACCCCAAGGTGAACATAGGATGCGTGTAACATGCATGTTTGCTTATCATGCAAGCATGTGACCTCCTTTCATGAATATTCATAGCTCCTCCTGTAACCTGAATATGTCTACTTGGCCAGCCCATTCCTCATAAATCCCTGTTCCAACCTCCCCTCCTTCAAAGTGCCTTGTTTTCAGTTTTCAGCCAGAGGCTGTGCTTCCCCACCTGTCGGAATGGCCACTTTGCAGGCTGTCACCCTTCATAAGAAATAAAGCTCTCCTTTCCAAATTTATAAATTGTGTGATTTTTCAAGTTAACGAAAGTCACTTCTCCACCCTATGCCTTTGTTATGGATCTGTATTTAAAAGGTGTTGAAAGAGTTCTCTCTGCTTGCTCCATACTCGCTGAGAAGCCATGAGGATCAACATCATGTCTGCAAAATGTTTCTGACCTTGAAAGGAAGACCCCCAACACCCGAGCCCTCCCAGAGATATCAACTGTTGAAGCTGGGTTTGGCAAGGCCTGCTGAGCAGATTTCCTTTTAGAGTCCAAACAAGGGATGTGTGAAGTTCTTAAATAGAGAGAGAAAGTGAGTCAGGATGTGAGGATGTGCCCAGACTGTGCCTGCTACATCTTGTAAACAAATGTCGAGCTGCTTATTAAATGCCTGGGTGCTGATCCACAGCACCCTCAGTGATCACATCCAGGCTGTGTGTGTGTGTGTGTGTGTTTGAGTGTGTGTGTGTGTGTTTAGGGGGCTGGGAGGGACAAAAGGACAAAGGAGAATCCGTTATCTGTACTTCTCTTTCACGCATTTGAAGATCTGTCCCACTCCAGTTGGTAAAAGTATAATAACCACCAGTTAAGAGAAATGTATTCACTTCTATCCACAAGAGTTTGTGCTAGGTGCTCTGGGGAAGCAAAGACTACACCGTATGGGCCTGGCCTTTGATGAGACTTGAAATAAGCCAGTGCAGAAAAATGAAATGCCTCCAGGAGTGAAGGGCAGTTTTTCTCAAACACAGAGGTGTGGGTAGGAATCATTTGGAATCTTGTGGAAATGCTAGCTCAGTAGGTCCAGGTGGGCCTGAGATCTGTATCTCCAACAGAGATCCAGGTGGCACGATGGCTCCCACTGTGAGCAGTGAGTCGAGGCTGAGAGGAGGAAGAGCTCTGGGAGCCGGGGAGCCTGGGAAAGTCTGCACAGAGGTGGCAAAGGTGGGGCAGACACTGAGCTCTGGGCAAGGGCTTAACCCTCAGAGAAAAGATGGGAACAGACTTGAAACAGTGAACACCTTCAGCAAAGGCTCAGAGAAGGGGGTGCCGAGTCCGTGGGTCCTGGGTCTGTTGGAAAGTCCTGTGATGGGAGGAAGGAAGATGTGAAAGGGCAGTTGGATCTAGAAGGGGTGGCCTGGACGGCTCGGGGCAACTCTGTCCTCTGACAGGGAGAGCCATGGAGGGTCCCTCCCAGTAGTGCTGGTGTCACTGGTGATGGTAAAGCGAGGACGATGGTAGAGTTGAGCAACGCGTTCGAGCCGGAAGAATGTAAAGCAGGACCCGTTGGACATCGCGGAGGGAGGGGGTGACTGAGGGCAGAGCCTTCCCCTTCCAGCATGAAACTCGAAACTCAGACCCCACTGCAGAGACTGTCTCCTCTGGGGCTTCTACTCCAAATGTTTAACTTAGCCACCATGTCATCTCCTTTTCAGTAAAATTGCAGGTCTAAAAATCCAATTTAAAAAACAAAATTAACTGGTAAAGCAGTATCCTTCCCCTGAGCCCTTTCCAACTCCCTGCAAAGCACCATGTGTGTGAACCTTCTGCACTCTCCTCTGTGTGTTCCCAGGGCAGGCCCAGCCCCTTTCTTCTCACCATGGGGTCAAGGAGAGCAAGAGGAGACTGAGTGGGACATGAGAAGTTCTGTCTTCACTGTGAGCAACCAGAAGAAACAAAAAATGACCTACACAGAGACTCAAAAGTGACGATATAGAAGAAGCTCTTTTATTATGAAGAATGTCTCATTCATTTTAGCATTAAAATGACATTAGAATCTGTATTTGAACAGTTCTTTACTATCTTTTAAATGCCTCTCTAGAGCATTATTATCCCATAGAGTTCTCCCAATAGCTCTTTGAGGTAGATATCATTTTGCTTGTTTTTCAGAAAAGAAACTGAAGTTCAGAGTGGTTGAGTCACTGTCGTAGCCTGTTTTGTGTTGCTATAAAAGAATACCTGAGGCTGGGTAATGTACAAAGAAAAGAGGTTTATTTGGCTCACGGTTCTACAGGCTGTACAAGAAGCATGGTGCCGGCATCTGCTCAGCTCCTGGTGAGGACCTCACGCTGCTTCCACTCACAACGGGAGGCAAAGGGAGCCGGAGTGTGCAGAGATCACATGGTGAGAGAGGAAGCAAGAGAGACAAGGGAGTGCCAGGCTCTTTGTAACAAAGAGCTCTCAGGAGCTCATAGAGTGAGAATTCATCCCCCTCCCCAGGGCAATAATCTATTCATGGGGGATCCACCCCTGTGACCCAACCTCCAACAATGGAGATCAAATTTCAGCATGAGATTTGGAGGATACAAACATCCAATCTACAGCAGTCACTTTTCCATGGTCTGTGTTTAGAAGGAGTCTGAAGACAGAGATCTTGAAATCTTCTGAGGATAGAGCATGTCCTAGAGAGAAATATCCTTTTATGCCTCCATAAAAGGATATTTTATGTAAGGGCCACCCCCTTACAGCGCTGGGGTTTCATTGGTGGCCTTGCCAAGGGAGAAGGTAGTGTCTCTATTATTCTGTTGGTGCCCTCAAAAGGCCCCCCAGGGAATGCAAAATAATGTACTTGCTATGGAAACTCAGCTTCAGCCAGAGTTTACCTTGACACCCCTCCTGCATATTTTCAGGAACTCTCGGGGTTTCACAGGCAGGATGTGTAGTCAGGACAACCTGCAGTAGTCCCTGAAAGAAGAAAAGCTTGCCAGAGTTAACAGAGAGAATTCTCTCAAATCCCACTCCTCTGGCACACCCCACTGCAAATGGAGCTGTTTGAAAGCTCTCGTCACCTTAGCTTCCCTCCATGCTCCCCCCCCCAACTTTATCAGAAGCTAAGCAAGTCTTTATAGCAAACATCTGGATCTCATAGGTCCCCTGCAGTCCTGCAGAGCTCTTGGGCCAGGGGTCCAACGGGGGCCTACTTAGTCATATTCACAGGAGGCTTGGAGCATAGCCCCCTTTCCAAAGAAGACTCCGCCTAAGTCCTCGTGGAGCCTCGGTCTCTTCAGATGCAGCTCATGCCTTTGCTTTTAGGATTTATTTATTGGCCTGTTAAGCTGAAAATTCCCCTAGGAGGAGAATCTATATAAAGCTCTTATCAGTCTTTTCACTCTAAGATAAATACATTTCACCAGCCTGGGCAACATAGCAAGACCCCATCTCTAAAAAAATAATAAAAAAAAAATATTAGCCAGGTGTGGTGGCACATGCCTATAATCCCAGCTACTCAGGAGGCTGAGGGGGGAGGATCGCTTGAATCCAGAAGTTGGAGACCAGCTTGGCCAATATAACAAGAATTTAGTCTCTCTAAAAAAAAAAAGGCAAATACATGTCAGAATTTTTCCTGAGAATGGGAAATGAGTCAGGGAAAGGGAGGGTAGCGAGGAGTAAAAGGGAAGAGGGTCCCCCATTGCTGGGGTTGCAGACCAGTCCTCTGTTCTGCCTGCTGCAGGTCTGCAGGTATCTCCAGGAGGACAGGCTTGGCAGGGTTTTTGGTTTGCAAGCAGCAGAAAACCCACTCAGCTAAGCTAGCAGAGAAGGAGCTTGTTGGAAGGCTAGTGGCGAGAAGACTGGAGAACAGTTAGTCTAGGAAGCTTGGCACAAATCCAAGAACACCCCACAGGGACAATCCAATTAGGAGCCAGCTCTGCAGTCACAGGAGGGCCCCCACACCTCAGAACACATCCTTCTCCTGCTGCTGCCACCTCCAGCCAGGACACAGTGTGGGGGAGAATTGTCCCCAAAGAGGAAGTCACACTGTGTGCTGGTAGCCCCCCAGTGGCAAATGTCCCCCCGAGAGGGCAAGGCCCATTCCTCAGCTCTGCTTGAAAGAGGAGCTTCCCTAAAAAACCGCTTTGCCCTCCTCCCAGGCCCTATGGGTGTTAATCTCCCAATCCCACTATAAGGCCGTGGAGATGGCACAGAATTTGAATCAGGCCGACTTGAGCTCAAATCCTGGCTGGGCCACTTACTGGCTGCTCAACTTCGGGCGAATGACTTGACCAGTCAGTCTTATCATCCATTAAATGCTGGTAACATTTCTGATCTCACAAAGGGATCTGGAGGCGTTTTTAAGGAAGTAAAAGTGCAAAACAGCTGGTGCAGAGCAGGGATTTGGTAGCCATTCCTGGCTCTCTCCTCCTCTGCCCCAGGTTTCTGCGTTGTCATTGGCCCGTTATCTCTAGCTCAGAGCATGGTGAGCACCTGGACACAGAGGCAGGAGGGTCAGGAGTGTCTTTGTTGCATGGAGGGAGGTACCCTCAGGCCACAGCAGCATTTCTGCAGCCACAGAGGACTGGGATTTTAGATTTGAGCCCAGATAGCACACAGGCAGGCCATATGACAATGTGACACACACACTGCCCAGACGCCTGCATGTTCCCGGCCAACTCTGCCCGCCCCATCAGCCCTGACAGCTGGGCACTCCAGTCCAAGTTCGTGGCTCTGCAGAGCTGCCCATGTGAAGGCAAAAACCAGAAGCAAGGAAGGACAAGCGACTTTTCTAGACCAGCATTCATAACTATTTAGACCAAACACAACATTTATACGTTTTTATAACCCAGAAAATATATTCTCTTCCCAAAGGAAAGAAACAGAGGGTGCCTAGAGAAAAGAAGAGGCATCTTTTCACATTTTCTTTACAGAATTAGCGTCTGAGCGCAGCACAGGCAAATACAACCTCAAATAAGCCCCTCGAAGTCCTCCCCAGGCGGAACGTGTGTGAAGAACAAGCTGTTCAAAACCATCATCTTGTACTTTCCTTATATGTGAAATTGTCGCTGTTGAATGAATCCCAGCACTGAAGGTAGGTGAAATACTTACACAGCTGCAGTTTTTAACAACAGTCCTGGCTTCAAATACTCTGGGTAGTTGCCCGCACAAACACATATTTTCCCAGTTCATAAATTTGAATTTAGGAAATGCAGCCGGTAGACATAGGTCCGCTGTGTCTGGAGGCACCATTAGTCTTGGCTTTGCTGGTTGGGTTTGAACAAGACCCTTGTGAAGACCCATAGCGTGTCCTTCAGGAGCTAACGGGAAGTTGGCATTAACCACCTGCCTTTGAGAAGTGTTGCTTTTCTCACAGAGCTCTAAGCCTAGGACTTTTTAAAAAGCACACTCTGTTTATGGGAATGTCAATATCTCCTGGGCCCCTGTAAAAATTTTCCAACAGAAGAGTCAGTCTTTTGGTGCATTTGGTGGCAGTTTTCCTCTTGGTTTTAATTTTTTTTTTTCTCTTTTCTTTTTTGTTAGATTCCCACACGCATCCTGTCTCAAGGATGAGGGAGAGGCGGTGAGGATGTGCAGGCGCCACGTGGCAGCATGGAAATCCCTCCTCCCTCTGCAAATCCCAGGTTCAGATGCTCAGATCCCAGCAGGGCCGACGGCCACCCAGCGTCCGCAGCTTGGATAAGGCTTTGCTGCTTGGGCATCTACTGACTGAAGACGCTCCCTTTGCAGCATTCAGTTCTCTTCACGGGCAATATTTTTGCCCATTTCCTTGAGAAAATGGTCCTTCAACAAAACTTCACATATAAGCGTAAATGAGTTTGCTCAATTACCTTTCATCAAGAGCTATTTACTTAAGTCTTCTGTTTGTACCTTCTGCATACATTATTTAGCTTTCATTTGAAATACGATTTAGACTTCATGTAAGTATTTGATGAGGATGGCTTCTTAAGGGGTGTTTACCAGGAATAACCCCAGAAGCAAAATCAAATGAGTAACAATTCTTCTTTAAATGGAGCCTAAAGCTTCGGCTCCCCTGGCCAAGGAGTGTCACATGTGAAGCACTTTTATCATGCTACATGGCATGTGGCTGCTTAATAACCCTCCTAATCAATGGCTCCCGTTTTCTTCTGATTGCCTTGTAAGAAGATAGTACCTTTGGTACCTTCCACCTCTTCCCTTCCAGATATAATAATAAATGATTTTGTAAAAGATCACCTTCAAGAAATACACTTTCATTTATAAGCACAACATCTGGCTGGCCAACCAACCAGGTTAAAACATGTGCAATAATTAGTGTTGTGCTCAGAACAATGGTTCTCCAGCTGTGGTATGCATCAGAATCTCCCAGGGAACTTCGTAAAGGTAAAATGACCCAGGTTCTATCCTACCTCAAAGAGCCTGAGGTGCTATATGCTTTACAATGCACCAGTGCTAGAGAACCATCCCTAGAGCCCGCAACCACGTGCTACAGAATAATCAGAGCCCAGTGGTTCTAAGGTGTCCACCCGCTGATGCCAATCAAATCAGATCAGTGTCTGTGGGTCCCACAAGTAGCACTGAGGAGGTTGCTGCAATGCTTAATTGCAACCATGAGCCCAGCCACAAACAGACTCCCAGAGAGCCTGCAGCAGCTCATTTATGTGTGCGTGGTACACAGACGGACTCCGGCAATACCGTTCGGGTTGTTGCTCCCAGGAGACACATCCTACAAGAAGATGGATGAATATTAGAGAGAGCAACCCAGGCCACACCAAAGGAAAAACAACGTCTGAAGACTCACTTTTTCCTAAGCTGGGATTTTAGTGAGCTAATAAAACTAACTGCAATTACAGGGGCTTTGAGACAATGAAGTTCATTTCCATAAAAGCCAGGGTGGCATTTCCTTCTCTGGTGATTTTAGGAGTTCAGAAAGCCCTGTGTCTGGAGTAAAGAGTAGATCTGGCTGCACATATGTGAATTGATAGCCCATGTGTGAGAGAGGATTGGGCCATTTCCCAGAATAGTTTAGAATTTTCCTCTACCCTATAGCACTGGGTCAAACAGAGCCAATATAATTGAGATGAAACTTCTCTAGACACACACACAAGGAAATAGAAAATGTGGAGAAAGACAACAAAGACAGAAAATGCTAATAATTTCTGCTCCCAAGTTAATCCTTCCACCACCGACATAAGAGTATGCTGACAAATGTTTTGCTTTAAAGAAAAAAAGAAGCTTACTAAACTATAATTTTAAATGAAGTGCTTAGAAAACACAACTCATTCTTCCTTCTGTTGGAAAGACTATGGAGTGGACACTTGACACAAAGGCTCACTGTTCCAGGTGGAAACATCTCTCAGCCTCCTTGATGTCTTCACAAACCACATGAAACAGAGTTCTGTAGAGCAGATGACAAAGAATGCTGGAGTCACCGGCAATTCTGTCCAGAGAAGCTAGACTTCATTCCCACATGTTCAGAGGTCCCTTGGCCACAAACTGATACTGATGTCAGAGCTAGAACCTGAACTCTGGAGGTTTAAATTTTGTACAACAAAAAATAAAGCTATACAACAAAGTCCAAAAACAGTCATCTTGTGTAAATAACACTTTAAGCACTATCATTTGCTATTTCACACCTCAAAAGACTGGAAAACTGACAAATAGAAGACTGCCCATCAAAATGTAGAAGGGATGGACTTTGGTTCATGCAGAGCTGAGCCTGAGCCCTGGTTCCACCACTTGTCAGACAGGTGGCCTCAGGAAAAGTTGTTCAACCTGTCCAGACCTTAGTTTCCTCATCTGTAAAGTGAGAAGAAAAAAAAGTATCTCTTTCTTCGGGTTGCTGGGAGGATCAAATTCAATGAGATGACGCTTGTAGCACAGCATCCGCACAAAGACAGTGCTCGGGTAAACGTCAGCCATCAGTTTGGATCTGTAAGGAAACGAGACCACTCTGCACTTCCAGCAAAACTCTCAAGTCGTTGCAAATTTGGCTACTGTAAGGAAGAAAATGGAGGCTGGGAGGAGGCAGAAGTATCCTACCTGTTATCTTTTCTTTAAAAAAGTACACAGAGAGCTTCATCAATTATTTATTGAGCGTCTGAACTACAAGTCCAAGACTGTCCTTGGCACTACCGGGTCTATCACAATGGCCCCCATCTTGGAAGAAGCTACAGTCTAAATGTATGGACAAACCGTATAATTGCCGAGCTGCACTGACAAAGAAGCATCAAGTGTAAAAGCAAATGATCTCTTTGGTGGAGAAACCATGAGAAGAATGAGATTGGCACAAGCTTGGGAAAAGGTTTTGGAAGGAGACAGGGTCTGGGAGGGCCTCGGGAGGTAATTAAGCTGCCTGGCATCTCTGCTTACCTCGGTCGCCGTGAGAAACCCAAGCCTCCCAGCCCGGGCCAAGCCCATCCCCTTGCAGCTCTGCCCATCCCCACGCTGACCCAACCTCACCCTCTTGCTCGCCCAGCACCTTCCCCTGTGCCTCTACACTCATGGTCTGAAACTGAAATCTAAACTCTTCTCTGTGAGTCCTACACCGGGCTCTGCCGGAAGGACTCTGATTCTCCTTGGTGCTCTCCAGCAGTGGCTCTTTCTCCCCTAAGTCTCCTAGTCACCCCGAGGGCTGGGATCCTCCAGCCTCTGCCCGACCCTGCAGCGTTTCTGAAGTGCATCCGTCAGTCTAGAACGCCCTTCTGCAGTAGCAGGTGCACGAGCTGCGTCCGTCTCCTTGGAGATTTGAGCATTGGTATGACTGTCGCACTCCTCAGCGTTACTCACGGGATAGACAGAAAAACGGCTCCCAAAGATGTCCATGTCCTGATCCCTGGAACCTGTGAATACATTACATGCTGTCGTGGGCTGAACTGGGTCTGCCTAAAACTCGTATGTTGAGGTCCTAACTCCCGGGTACCTCAGAATGGGACTGGATTCGGAGACAGGGCCTTCAAAGAGGTGACTCAGTTAAAACGAAGCTGATAACCCAATCTGGCTGGAATCTCTACGAGAAGAAGAAATCTGGATACAAGAGACACCAGTGGTGCCGCCATATGGAGAAAAGGCCTCGTGAGGACACAGCAAGAAGGAGATGGTCTGCAAGCCAAGGAGAGAGCCCTGAAAAGAAATGAAATATGACAACAACTTGGTCTTGAACCTCCAGCCTCCAGAACTGTGAGAAAATTAATCTTTGTTGTTTACGCCACTTGGTCTGTAGCATTTGGCCATGGCAGCCCTGGCAAACCAATGTACACGGGAAGGGGAATTTAGGTTGCAGATGGAATTAAGCTTGCTAAAGAACTGGCTTTAAAATAGGGAGACTATTCTGGATTGTCCTGATGGGCCCAGGGTAATCACAAAGGTCCTTAAGAGTGGAGGAGAGAGGTCAGCGTGACACAGCGAGAGGACTCTGCCAGCTCGTGCAGCAGGAGGCCTCTACGAAAGCTGGAAAGGGGAGGAAACGGTCTCCCCTGGAGTCCCCCGGGGCCTCCGGAAAGGAGCGCAGCCCTGCCAATGCCTCGATTTTAGCCTAGTGAGTCCCACCTGTGTTGATCCTCGATGCCTCTATCCCACCGAGAAGTAAAGTGATACATTTTTGTTTTTTAAACTGCCAAGTTTGTGGCAATTTGTTATAGCAGCAATACGAAATTAATACCACTTTTATCATAAGCGCTGATGACTGTAACATCCATGTAGGGTAGACAATCCATCCAATACACTCAGTTCTATTAACATCAGTCCCTTGAGTTTCTGTCTTCCAAAGGCCCTGTGCTGCACCCCACCTCAGCCCTCCTCCCACAGTCTCATCTCTGCCCCTGGCTGTAACTCTTCTGGAATCTCACTTTCTAGCCTCACTCTCCAGTCTCATTTCTCTTATGTTTCCACCTCACTCCCTCAGGTCTAATTCTCAGACTCCAAGAGTCCTTCAGCTATTCTTCCTCTTACCCTCACCCTCTCCCCGGTGGAGATGTCACTGGCCATAAATATAATCATCCCTGACATGTACCCTCCTCATCGCTTCTCTCTCTTCCTCATCCTGTTCCCCTCATGGAACAACCAAACCCCAGAAAAAATCTACTTCCCCACCTGCTCTGTACCTGAACCCAAGCATCTGGCCATGACCAGAGGAAAACACCTTGCCAGGATCATCTGTCCCAGTTCAAATTCATGACTAATCATCTAAGGGGGCCCTGAGTGTTGCCAGTCAATCCTACCACGTTCCCCTTCATTCACTGTCTCATTCTCCCAGATGAACACTTCCCACCTGAACATTGAATTTAAGATGTCACCTCTTACAGGAAGCTGTCCTTGACCTCTTCCCTGACCACCCCAAGGTTAGGTGCCTTTCCTCGGGGCTCTGAAAACATTCTGTGCATATTTTGCATGCACCACCTTGGATTATACTTATCCATATGCCCACAGGATGGGAAGACCAGGTGCTTTTCCACGTCCTGCCATCAGCCTGGTGTCCAGCACAGAGTGGGTACTTGGTAAGTGCTTGATGAAGGAATGAAGAAACAAACAATTGAGCCAACAGGTACAGAGGAAGGAAAAAGACATCTCATAAACCAGATGACTTGCAACTTTTTATGGTGGTTTCCTTTTTTAACCTCTGAACTACTTTTTCCCAAAAGAGGACTGACCACCTAAGGCCATTGAGTGCCCTGGGTAAGCATCCTGATACAACCATTGGAAAGCAGATTGTATGTGTTTGCTTAATCCGGGAGAGATTTCATTTGGAGATGTTCTCAAGCCTGGAGTCATGAAACCTTAGAATCAGATGGGGATCTGCAAGGCCATTTCATTTCATGCTCTGAGTTTATCCAGCCTGAACTGAGGACTACCCTTGGCTTCAGAGCAATATAATTTGCCGTTATGGCGGATTTGTTATTATAATAATAATTTTGAACCCAAATTGTTTGGAATATCAGAAAACAACTGGAAAAAAATTCACCTTAAAGAAGCCAATGAAAATATTAACTTTCATACATATTTGGGATTTGAAAAATTAAGACGGAACCAGAGGGCACGGAGAGAGGTGTGAACTGAAGTCAGGAAATCAAGGCCTGTCCAACTTCAGAGTGTGGCTGTGCAGAGCACTGACTCTTACTGAATTTTCACGCCAGACAATGGGGTTACTATGCTTGCGTTCCCACATCCAGCTCGACCGCATTAGGTAATGCCTGCAACCACACGGAGCTCCCCGGAGAGCGCGTATGAGGAAAATTACACTGCTGTAAGTATTCCAACAGCATTGAGGAACTAACGGTCTTCATTTGTAATTTTTTAAAACTCTTAAATCACATGATTTGACCCAGCCAAGTTGAGAGAAATGCAGCTGGTCATCCTAATACCTAGGGGATAACAAATGGAAACTTCAAAATTTTTGGCTGCTTCTTCATGTTAGAAAGAAAGTAAAATGCAGAAACATAAAACACACAGCTTCTCTGAGCCACATCTTTGTGCTTTCCATGGCAAATGTTTATTCATTCAACAAACATTTATTCAGCACCTACTACGTGCCAGGCACAGTGCTGTGCTTGGCCAAGAGAGATCAAGATGACGAGTTGCAGCACCTGCTCTGGAGACGCTCACAGTGTAAGGAGGTGGGGGAGACGGACCTGTAAACAAATCACTATGGCAAGCACGACAAGCACTCCTAAAGAGGGACTGTGGGGACACGAATGCCATCTACTGATATGCCCAATTCCTCTTCCAGGCAGGGACAAGTTGCTCTGGTCAATAAATGTTAGAGAAAATCATAGAAGCAGAAGCATTTACTTGCCAGTGTGAGACTCTACAGAGTCTTCCTCTGATATCTTGGTGATTGTGGAAGTCTGAGTTAAAATCAAGGTGTAACACTGAACCAACACATAGGACCAGCTACCCAGGAGAGTCCCCCAAAGCCATGGCTAACTTTGCATCAACAAGAAATACATCTTTGTTGTTCTAGAATTGTAAGGCTTGGGGAGTGTTTGTTATCCACCTGTTCTGACTAATATAGATATATAGTAAGTGCTTTGAGAATAAAGAGGGAACTTGATGAAATCAAAGGAACATTCACAATAGAAGTGACATTTGAGCTGAATGAAAAAATGTGTTTCTGTCACTTACCAAGTGGGTGATCTTAGACAAGTTATTTCACCTCACTGAGCTTCATTTCTGTATTAATAAAAGGGATAGCAACTACCCCATAGGGTTGTGATGACTATTAAATGTAATGTGCCAACTACATAAAAAGTTTTAATAAATATTTTATGGGTGAATGAATAAATATGTGAAGGGTTGGTGATTATTCAAGCTGTATGACAGAATGAACCAGTGACACTCTGTGGCTTCATGATTAAAGAAACATTTGGGGTTAAGAGCTCATTTCCTGGTTGCCAGCACTGTATATTCCTGGTAAGAAATTAACCTCCCAGACTGTCTTCCTCTGGTGGTAGGTAGAAAGGATATTCAGCACTCCTTTCACAGGAGTCTTGGTTAAGATTTTAGAATTCAGGGATCTGCTTTTCTCTTTTGCGTGTTCTAGATAATGCTCTTGCAGCTTAGTACTTTCTTTAGTCCTGGGCAAAAGAGAGCGTGCTCTTTACTCCTAAGTTTGTCAGATTTCACAAATAAAAATGCAGAATGCCCAGTTAATTTGAATTTCAGATAAACAATGATCGCTCTTTTAGTATAAGTATATCCTGTGCAGTATTTGGGATATACTTATACTAAAAAAGTGTCTTCATTTATCTGAAATTCAGATTTAATTGCATGTCCTGTATTCTATTTGCCCCACGCTTTTGAAGGCCTTGCATAATATAAAGACACTTAAAACCAGCAAATAATGAAGTAGTGAAGAAATGCAGGGGCACTCTGGCATTTGTCATGCAGATCTGGTGTTCATCGGTGGCACAGTATAACCTGTAGCGCTACACATTCTCTTTTATAACCAAAACATTCTCAAAGCTAGCACTGTTCAGGCCCCAGGGAATCACTTGTCCACAGCTCTTGCTCTTTTGTCCTTGAAATAAAAGACAACTTCATCCCAATTCCGTGAAGGTTTGCTGATTGGGTCCCTGCCAAGGACCAAGGTAGATATTGCTTCAAAGTCCGGGACATATTTGAGTGACCGAAGCACGGAGGTAAAAGACAAGTAAATTAACTTGCTAAGACCTTCCTTTCAGATAGCATGGATGAAATAGACGTCGTCTATTAAGTATTGGTTCACAGTAGTGCTGATGGCCACCTACTTGTACTCAGGTGTGCATGGTTCTGGAGGTACAGTCAGCCCTCAAGACCCATGGGTTCCACATCCATGGATTCAACTAACCACAGATTGAAAGTATTAAAAAATAAATGAATGTTAAAAACAGTACAATAAAATAATACATACTACAAAAGCAATATAGCATAACAATTATTTATATAGAATTTATATTGTATTAGGTATTATAAGTAATGATACAGAGACGATTTAAAGTAAACAGGAAGATGTACGTAGTTTATAAGCAAACACAGCAGCATTTTGTATCAGGACTTGAGCATCCACTGATTTTGGTATCTGTGGAGTGCTGGGCCCTATTCCCTCTGGATACCAAGGGAAGACTGGACTAGTAAATTAGTGGGCCATTCATGACACGGTGACAGAAAAACATATGCAGTATTAAACAAATCATATTAGTCTTAAATTTGTATTTAGAAATATGCACATGACATACATAAAACATGATAGCAATTCTTTATGTTGGCAACTAGATAGACATGTAGTGCTAGAAATGCACATAGATTTATTTTATGGAATATTTAATAGGATTTAAATATTTGAAAAATTAAGTTAAAAACTCAACTCCCTGTAAATCATTTTGATTTAAAACTTTGGTATTTATTAACTATAATCTATAACTGGCCTTTTAATTTTAAAAGGTAATTTGACTATTTTAGGAGAAAAATAACTATTTGAAAATGTATATAAAATAATTATAAATGTTCATATTCAATTCACTTTTTAAATAAAAATATATCTGTAACACTTTATCACCTTTGAGTATTTACAATGTATTTTTAATCTTTTATATCATTATCAAGTGAGCATAAATGATGTGAAATCTTGATTAGAATAACATAAATAGTGATTGAGCTGAAACAAGGTGGGAAAAATAAAAAGTACGTAAGAACTATGTAATAATTAGTCATTATTTAGGCCCCTATTTATTATTTATCCAAACATCATCAGCTCATCAAAAGATCACCTAGACATGTACAATGATAATTAAATACAGTCATCTGCAATATTTTGCCAACTGTTAGTCAAGTAAAAACAACAGCTTAACGCATATTTTTAAATTTTATTGCTATTTTGCACAGTAGGCAGACATGATGTATTTCATTCATCAGTTTGTTAGTGCAGTTGAAGTTTTCGGTGCTTGGACACGTGGGCTGTGGTTCTCGGTTGGACTCTTGCAGTGGCCAGTAGCTGCCAGGGCCAGGCCTGCCCAAGCAGTCTAGATAGCCTGGGCGAGGAAGGGCAGTGGGCATGAGGCTTTAGCGTCCCTGCAGGCAGAGAAAGAGAGAGAGAAAAAGCAGCGGGCTCCTGCACTTGGCTGTCGAGGACATCTGGCTCTTGGCCGCTTATGAAACCAAAGACCCCTCTAGACCCTGCTGGAGAGACGGAGTTGAGGTGGTGAGCGTGGGACTGGGAGCAAACGCAGGAGCCCGCCTAGTCCTGGGATGCGTGGAGAGGAAAGCCTTCCGTAGCTGGGGCTGGAATCCCTCCCAGGAATGCAGTCAGAGGGCCGTGTGGACAGGACACGCTGCAAATGGGGCTGGGAGGCCCTGCACAGGCTGAGAATGGGCCAAGACCGGGCGGGGGATGTTATTGGAAGAGCAGGTAGAAGGCTGCAAGACACCACTTACACTAGGTCAGGGATGTCATAGAAGAGCAGGCTCCACAGCAGTAAAGGTCCAGAGGAGGTTTGCATCACACAAGTGACTAGGTGGCTGTTGACTGGCTCCCCATTACCTGGCCGCAGAAAACGGTCTGTGAGGCCTTCAATTGCACTGCCAACCTTTGGCAATAGCCCTTCCTTGGGTGGTGGCCCTTCACCTCCTCCGGCAGGAAGCCCAGTGCCTCATGCCCTCCCCTGCACACCAGCCCTATCTGCTTGGTGCCCCCGAAACTCTGCAGTCACACCGGGGGCTGGCAGGGGCTCCCCACACTGTGCACATGCTGTTCCTCTGCCCACACCCCTCCTTGTCTCCCCCTTTCTGCTTCTGGTGGGCCCACAGGCACCTTCAAGACCCAGCACAGTGCCACCTCCCTCTCACCCACTGCCATCCCAGAGCGGGACAATGGCCTTCCCTGGCTCCTCTCGCACAGAACAGACTGTGCCCCAGTGGCCATCCTTCAGTACAGAACCGATCGCACAGGAAAGGATCTGTCTCCAGGAAACCGGGAGTGTTTGAGGCTCAAGGACCCTTTCATCCTTTGTTCCCAACATCTGTCATATGTTCCTGGGGCACAATAAATGCTTGTTGCCTGAATTGACTATACTCTCCCTTGAGCTTCACAACACCAAGTAGAAATCGACATATTATCATCTCATTTATGCATGTAGTTGAAAACGCAGGCTCAAAAGAAGTTAAGTTCCCCGACCAACAATCTCAGTTCTAAGTCTCCTGGCTTCTAAGGCCACACACAGGACATTCGACTAAATTGTGGGTGTAAATTAAATAGTGCCCTTTTTTTAATTTAACGAGGTTTCAATAGCTGCGAGTTCTGTTTGAAGAACAAAGGAACGAGTGGTTCTCACCTTTGAAGCTGTGAAGCTATACACTTCGGAATAGTCCTTGGCCAATGAGAACTGTTTCTGAGCCTTCTGTTTGCATAAAGTTGAGTTGGTATCATTAGTTGGGAAATAATTACACAGTGCAGAGCCCTCGGCCCACAGGAGTCTTTGCTTTGTTTTGTTTTGTTTTTTAATCAACGCTTTGCAGGAAGTTGGTTTTCACCCAGGTAACTGCGACAAAATATTTATCCAGGTAAGAGAAACACCCCTCAGCCAATCAGAGACATCTCTGTTGTGTGACTTCACCTACCGCATTACCATCTACTACGCCGGCCATGTAATTACCTTCAGGATGGAGCACATCCTGTTTCTGCTTGCTCAAACACTCTGACATTTTCTCTGACTTTCCAGAGCTGTACTGAAAAGTCTCAGTCAGACAGGTAACAAGAAGGCCTGGCTCTTTCAGTCAAAGCCCTGCCACACAGCATGTTGGGGCACAGACAAACTTAAAGCCATCCCTGAAGAGTTAGACACACACCTCACTTGGGAATGACCCTCAGTCCTTTAGGGAGTGAACACAGAGAGGCAGGGAAATGATCACCTGGGGAGGAGGTTGCTCAACCGGGGCACAGTCAATAATGGCCTGAGACTCACACGACAGCCACTCAGAGCTCTGATAAGCTAATTTTCTATCCATTGGCACAACATGATGAATGGAAAATGGGTTAGGAGTTCTAAAGGGCCAGCCTCAAATACCAGCTCTGCCTCTCTGTAGCGGTGTGACCTCGGGCAAGTTGCTCAACGCACCAAGCATATTTCGCCATTTGTAAAGTGGGGGATGACAGCTGGTGTGACAATTAAATAACACAGAGTATGTAAAGTATGGAGCACAATGGGCTGGCACTGGAGCTGGCAGTCACCAAATATGAGCTGTCTTCCCTCTTTCCCCCTCTGTCCATGGAAGCGGTAGACAGGGATTGTAAGGACCTGCTCAGAGAAGGCTAGCTTAATCATCACGATGGAGCCATGAGGGCTGGCAGTCACAAAAGCAGGAGCTGCAAATTCAGATTCCCATGAGGGCCAGGCAGGGGATGCCAATAAATACAGCCGTGTGTGTGCAGGGGCCGTGACAAATGGGAGAGAACATGCCCCATTGAGAGGGACCTCTTGGCTTGTCTTAAATACGTAGTCATCTAGCCTAACGTTACCAGATCTTCAATGTTTTAAGAGAAGCAAAAAATCAAGATATTTGAGTTACCAGTTTTTAAACGTTGAATAAAAATAAGATAAAAAGCAAAACTTTACAAGTCCAGTAAGACACATTCCTACAGGCCACCTGTTTGAGATCTCCATACTGGGTAACAAAGCAAAACAGTACAATACATAATGTAGTGGCCTAAGCTTAGAAACTAATGCAAATCCTGTGGTACTTGTGTCATTTACTGTGATCTGTAATCCCGAACATAAATCAGATAATTATTACCACAGATAGCTGACACTTAATGAGCTCTTACTGTGTGTCCTCACTTAATCCTAACAATCCTACAGGGTAGATGTTATTATGACTGCCATTTTACAGATGGAGTTTAGCGATAACTTTCCCAAGATCTTCTGTTTGTTAAGAGGTGGAGCTGAGATCAGCTATCTGTCTACAAAATCCCAGGTTCCTCAACACCACACAACGTCTAATGCTTAAGTGACCTTGAGGACTTAAGGGAGAGAGAGGCCCAGGGAGAATCTTGGCCAACAAGTTGTTTCCACCTGTCTCCTTGGCATGGATTTTCAAAGTGAGATGTTGCTCCTATCTGGAAGCAGAATGCTTTCTGCCAAGGGTCTTTGGCTGGCGGCCTTTTCTATTCTGCATGCTCACCCAGAAGAGTGGCTTTACATGTGCCCAACCAATAAACAGAGTGAAGCCTACACTTAAGAAAATTGGGGTCAATATTTGTTATGGCCTTGCCATCCTGAAGACTAACAGGATGTGGGTGCAGAGGCAGTCATCAGCCGCAGAGTGTGACGCATCTCCCACATACACTGTTGGCCACACCCTAACCCTAACCCACCACCCTTGTCTGCTTCGGATGCTCAAGTGAGGATAGAGGGCGGATGGCGGATGCACCTCCTAGGAGGCCGAGACCTGCGGTGCTCAGGACACAGTCCACATTCCCAGGAGCCTTAACGCATGTCGGAAATAAAATATCACCAGTAAATTAAAACAACAGAGCTACCATTTCCCATTCATCCGATTAGCAAAATTTGAAAAGTTTGACAATACCAATTATGCCACAGGTGTGGGGGAAATGAGAATTCTTGTACATGGCTGATAGGGAATATAAATTAATTCAAACATTGCAAACCATTTGGTATATTTCAAATGCACGTGGCCTATGACCCAGCTATACCATTTCTAGCTATATGCTCTTGGAGGAAATGTTCCTTATATGCGCAAGGAGATGTGTACAAGAAGGTTTACCATGACATTCTGTGTGGTGGCCAAAAAGAGAGGAATTAACTGGATTTTGTGGCCTATTCACACTAGGAAACATGATGCAGAACTTGAAATAAATGAACTAGATTTTTATAAATCGACATGGTTACATCTTAGGAACATAATGTTAACTGAAAAAGGAAAGTCGCAGGATGGTAAACATAGCATGTCACCCTATCTGTGAATGCTTTTAAACTACACTCTTACGGCATGTTATGTAGGGAAAGCAAAAAGACGTGAGTTGAAAACTACACAATAAATTTGTGATGGTGGTGGCCTCTGAGGAAGGAGGGAATGGAATAGGACTGGGAAGAGGAACAAAAGGGTCTTTGACTGTCTCTGAAGCAAATACAATGAAACACCCACGTCTGTATGTTCCTTCTGGGGAGTGGACACAGGGTGTTTGTTACATTCTCTGTTGTCGCTGTACTTAGAAACTTTTTGTCCAACATAAAAAGAGGAACGATACCATGAAAAAGCATAGTCCTGGAAAGGATCCTTCCCTCCACCTTGGCTGCACCATTTGACACCTTCTAACTCTGGTGCAGGTGGCTTCCTGCCCGCTGAGGGTGGTAGATGTAGCCTGTCTGCAGACAGAGACCTGACCAGCAATTTGGTCTATTGGATCCAATCCAATTATTCTGGGATCAGTTGTCCTGTGAAAGTCCAGTGTAATTCGTGATTTTAAAAGGAGGAAAGCCTAGCTAGGATGTAGAACATTGCCAGCCAAAACTTTTCTAACCTTAAAATACACTAAGGGAAAGAGTTAAATTTCCTGATAGATTCGTATACAATAAAACCCAACGTGGCATAATAAAAAGGCTTTGGAATTAGACAGACCTGGACTTAAATTCCAGGATTGTTATTTACTAGTTTTGAGTCATTTGGCAGAGTGACTTATCTGCATCTCAGTTTCCTTACCCTTAAAATGTGGAAAGAATTCCCTTCCTCACAGGTCTGTTGTGGGAACTAAATGCATAATAGACACTTATAAGCATGACTATATTTCATCACTTCTAAGTCACACAGCTCCCTCTAAGAATCTCTGAAATCAGAGCATAAGTCCAATCAATAATACCTTAAAATTATAATTGGTGGTATTTTTTTCTTATCTCTTACAGGGAACAACCCAAAGATACGTGTTGGGGTTTTGATTCTATTAAATATAGTAGTTCCTGACCTTTCTGTTGCAAATAGTAGTTATGTGTAAATCAAGATAAATCAGCAATGCTATTAGGCTATTACCTAATCCATAGTGCTGACTCTAAGAAAAGTGTTCATAAGAACTTATCTCGTTCTAATCAGTCACACCAGCCTCCCTAGGGATGAAAATAAATGGGGCTTCCACAGTGGAAGTTTCAGCCCTAGGCAGGATGTATCCCTAAAATTAATCATTGTACCTTCAACACATTTTACGGTTCTCCTGAAGGACTGTTGGTAGGAGAGACAGGCATAGTGGAAGAAAGTATTAAGTACACAATAACAGCTGTGAACAAGCCCCAAGCTCATCTTCAGATCCAGTTTCTTAATTTGCAAAGCATTTCTGAGAAATAAGAAATAGTTCGGATACTTTTTGGAACATAAAACACGTAATAGGAAAACAAGGTCAAAATCCCAGGAAACGTACATAATAAGAACACATTATGCTTTGTATTTTTCAAAGATTTTTCACATATTTTATTTAATATGATCATCACAACAACTTCATGAATCAAGAGGATAAATATTATTCTTCTTTCACACATCCAACAAATGAGCCCTGGAAAGAAGGGGGTTTGTTAAGATCACATAGCTGGTAGAAGCAGGAGTAGAACTCAAATGTTCAAACTCTCCTTCTAGCTTTCTTTTCAGTCTACTCTAAGAGCAACCAAGAAGAAACCGCTTACAAAGATTTTATTTGTGGTCTGTTACGGGATTGCACACCAAATATTTTATTAGGTTTCTTGCTTTTCTGTTCACCCTTTCAGCCCATCTCATAAGCAACAGCCCTGAATTTCTCTTCTTTTTCTTTCCTTCCAATTCCTGGACCCATAAAATCATTTCTTTAAAAAATTTGACAATCTGCCGTGACAGCAAAAGCCAACGAATTCACTTTTGTCATATCCCAGCCTGGCAATTTGCCTGTGTCTTCTGGCATATTCTAATGAAATTACTGCTCAACTTACAGTAGACTTCCCTACAGCCCTAAATGAATTCCCCGGCCCCATTAATCTATATTTTCATCTATCCAAGATGTCAGTGTGATATCTTATTTCTCATTCTCCCTAACTTGATAGTAACACAATCTGCGAAACAACACATCACATGAAAATTGCTCCTAGAAAATGTGGTCATAAACATGTGTCAAGTTTATCATGTGGTAGATTTTTTTAATACAGTTCAGACAGGATTAGGATATATGTAATTAAAAATACATCTGTGTTTTTATTTTCAAACCCAGAACTCTTTAAAGTAGTGATTTTAATCTTCAGTAAGCTTTTGTTTATGGCCCATTGCTAGTCATCCGTCCGTTATTTTCTTAGGTACGGATGGCACAAGAGCTTATCCTGTATTCTGTGGAACTTCCAGCCAAAACAATTGGCTAATAACAATTGCTACCTTTCATGGAATGTCTACTATGCACCAAGTGTTACACACTACTTGAGGAGATCAAGTATCATTAAATTGGTTTTTACAAGTGATGAAGTTGAGATTTAGAGAAGTCAAATAATTGCCTTAGGTCACCCAAAAAATAAGTGGAAAGTCAGAATTTGAACTCAAAACCTATGCCCTTAACCACTCAGATATGAGTTTGATTTAACCTGAACTTCTATCTTCAAAAAGGAGGTTGAAGATTTAGAAATCTGGAATTTTTACTGAATGTTGAGTAGCTCTTGAAATAATTCTATTAATATTAGTGTATTTTGGTTTTTATGTATTGAGTTAACTGATGCCATTATCTTTATTCTGCTTGGTCCTAGGGATAACATGGAAAGTACCAGCAGATATGGTATCCACTCTCACGGAGTTTACGGTCCAGAGGAGGCACCAGCACTAATCAAATAACACAAACAAATGTAAATCTACAGTTTAGCATATTATACACACTTAATCATATGAAGGAGACATCTGGTACATGTTCAGGAGATCTGACTGAGTCCTGGATGTTATGACAAAGGCTTCAGAGTAAGAAATGTTGAGATTCACAATCCATGGAGCACACCCTTGGCTGTTGCTTCTAAAGTCGAGGAAACAGCAACAACAATGAGGCTCTCCAGTTGAGTCTAGTGGTCAGTGCTTTTGAATGGAACCTAGTGTGTCCTCTCCTGACTCAGTCACAGGTGATTCTCTTGGAGCAAAGAACGTGTCTGCAGCCCTTTTGGCTGAACCTAAGAATGTCTGCAATAGCACATTCTGTTGACGACTGGGAGGGACATGGAGGAAGGTGGGAGATAGGATCAAGGACGATGGTTAGAATATAAATTTGGGTAACTAGGAACCCAGGACCATCACTCCCCAGCAGTGTTAGAGTCGAGCAGCTATAAAGGCATAGTGGAAACTTGGATTACAATAATATGTTCCATTTTAGACAAAGATATTTAAGTGACGATAAAACAAGTAGAAATACCTTGCAGGTCGGAGTAAAAAAAGAATGAAAAAGAATGAAATATAAAACCGGGATAGGACTGGAATATCTGCATTCAGTAATAATAACCCTTTATGATTACATAAGCATATTATTTCACATGGTGCCTACTATGTGTCTATCAGGGTGGGGAACCTGCGGCCTTAAGGCCATACTGTGGCCTTCTAGGTCCTTAAGTGTGGCCTTTTGACTGAATCCAAATTGTACAGAGCAAATCCTTTTATTATAAGGAGTGCAGCAGAGAAAGATGAAGCTTTGTCTCCTTTGGTGCTTAAAAAAGAACAATCTTGAAATCAGAAGGCTGCAGGTTCCCCACCCATGGAACAGATGAGGAATCTGAGACCCACAGCATCTAAGTGGCACAGCCAAGGTAATGATGCTGATTCCAGATTCAAACCCAGGCCACATCCCAACCACTCTAGTGTCTCGCTACATATCACTACAGATTACAACTCCCCCGGACATCCTCTTCCACGTTTAATCTTCACGGCAGCTGTGCAGAGGAAGTATTGTTAGCTGATTTCTACCGATGAGAACACCAAGGCCTTCCCAGGTCTTGAGTTCCAGAACCCAAACCCACAACTTCTGGTTCCAAATTCAGTGTTCTTTCTACTCTACCACAGCTGCCCCTAAAAGCTCAAGAGCTCTTGCTTTAGGTAGCACAGAAGGAAACAACAGAATTCCCACAAGTGTCAAGGAGAGAAGGGGTGAAGGTAAAGAGTGAAAAGTCAGGGGAAAGAAAACCCAAATGCTCAAAGAGTGCAAAATGGACATTGTCCCATCTAGCAACAATCTGGTCAAATCATAAGTGACCACATGCTGTGGGAGTAGCTAAGTTTGGTTGGTGTTTGATGTCTGCCTAAGGGCAAGCGCAAAGTAAATTCTGAGTAGAAGACCTGATTCTTGCTCTCAATGAGCTTATAATCCTACTGTGAGCTTACAATCCTAGTGTGTCAGAACTTAAACACAGATAAGCGCTTTCCAAGGCAACACATGGTCTGTGCCAGATGACTCAGGGAAAGGGCAACAGGATTTCAGAAGAGGCAAAAGTCCCAGGCTGAGTTATCGGAAAAGGCTTTGTGAGGGCACATGGAGCCTGAGGATTCTACCAAGAGAAGCACGTTGTGCTCTTGCTCTTCTGTTTATTTTTAAGAAGGTCTGCACATTAATCTTGAGCCTTCCTGGGCCAAGTTGGGAGAAAACAAATTCAAATCCTTTTCTCCTTCCTCCCTCCCACTCTCCAAAAATGAAAGATAATGACAGATTCTCTAACCATGACATTGAGACAGTCACTTGCGTGGCCTGTTCCAAAGTTTGCAAGTGCTTTGAGTGAGCCCAAGGGCCCACACTCCCAGTGTTAAACTGAGTCAAACAGGTCCTCGAGGAAATCATCTCCCCTTTAGCAATCAGCATGCCGTGGCTACAGTCAAAGAAACATCAGCCCGTGTGATTTCTGTTTCCCAAGAAGAAACTAACCCAACATGGACAACATCTGTTAAAGTGGTTCCCTTATCAATGTAAAGGAATCGCAAAAACCCGATCCATAACCAGGAAACTTGGGGTTTTAAATCTCTACCTACAGTTCCAGCCATGTCAAAATATATGCTTGAAATAAAGGCCAAGAAGTTTAATGAGTTCCCTTCTTCTTCATGTGGAATCCAATTTCTGTTGTTGAATGAGATTTGTATACATTGAGTCCATTAAGGGGAATTATACGAGGTACCTATAATAGGCAAATTCATAGAGACAGAAAATAGACTAGAGGTTACCAGGGACAGGGACACGGGACCATTGGGAATTATTATTTAAGGGGTGCAGAGGTTCCATTTGAAATGATGGAGAAGTTCCGTAGTTGGATGTTGGTGATGGTTGCATAACAATGTGAAGGTTCTTAACTGCACAGCACTGTACACTTAAAACTGGTTAAAATGGTAAATTTTACATTTTGTATATTTTACCATAATTTTTAAAAAGAGTAAAAGGAATTTGTTTCAAAACCAGTTATTAGAATCATCTCCTAAGGCCCAGGAGATGGACACCTTTTCATGCCAGACCAGTTTTTAGTAACCTTTGTGAAAATTACCATAAATGAAGGGAAGGGAGAAAAGAAGGCTTTTGAAGTGCACAATATGAAGAAAAGTCAAACTGTTTGCTGGGAGTCGGAATATGAGTAATTCAGGCGAATCATCACTGTGTGCTGGATTATTTAAGGAGCAACTCAGTTCCACAAACAGTCATTCAGCGTCTAACAGAAGCGCATTGAGGCTTCCAGCCAATTATTATCAGTTTAAGAAAATCAAGCCTTCAAACTACATCTCAGCACCTAGAACAGGCAACTTCATCAAGACAGAGATAAAATAGAGGTTCCCAGGGGATGGGGACATAATTGTTCAATAGGTACAGTTTCTGTTTGGGATGATGAGAAAGTTCTAGAAAGAGTGGTGATAGTTACACATATCATCAATGTACTTAACACCACTGAATTGTACACTTTAAAATGGTTAAATTTTATTATGCATATTTTACCACACAAAAAAAGACAGGTAGGCCGTCTCAGCCATTTGCAATAACAATAGAATGAAGATCCCTTCCGGGAAAAAAAAGTGAATCCTAAGGGGAAAGACCAATAAAGAACTGGTAGACATGGGAGGGGGTATATTTCACAAAACCGGCTATTATGGACGTGAGGCAGAATTTAGTCAACTCTGCGGACATCTGTCCCCCGTCATAGGCCTGTGAGGACATGTTCAGCCAGAGGTTTCCCAAGCGGCCCTGTCCCTCTCTGGCTGGCCTCCTGTCCCTTTCCTCTTCCTCCTCCTAAACTACTCAGAGCCCTAACTGGTCATTTTCTTCCTTCTATATTGGCAACCACCCACGTTGAATAAACAAAATACACAGGATGGAGGGGGTTAGGGAGGAGGAGGCACAGTTCAAAATTAAGAAAACAAATAGCCAATGAAGCGCAAGAGACCACAATAGGATTTAGACAAATTCAACTATGGAAATAAGAGTCAGATGAGTCAACTGTTTCCGGATCTCAACAGCCCAGGCACAGCGAGAGCAAACCACACCATTTATCAGAGTGAGTTCACACGGGGTGGAGTCCAAGTTAAGGGGATGGACAGGGAGAACAAGGAGGGGAGTTAAGGTCCCTTTTCATTAAGTTGTCACTGAGAAAGCCAAGTGTGTAATAAAGTTCTGCTGCGTACTGATTAGACGCTGTGGGTTTGGGCAGGGGAGGAGAAACCTCGAGAGCAGGAGAGGAACCCAGAAAGGGTGACTTAACATCAATCCTGACATGACCCTGGATGGAGAGGAACAGAAAGGGTTGGAGTAACCAGACACAGAGGCCACAAAACCACACGGCCACTCACCAAGAGGTTCCCATGGGCTGCCCGAGTATGAGCAGCCCAGAGGGATGAAAAAGCAGGAGGAAATGTGGGTCCCAGGGAACGCAAGCAGGGTCTGCCTCTCTGGCACCCTTGGCCGTCTCCAGATAAGGAAAGACCCAGACGGACCCCATCTTTCCATGAGCTCTTCACACAGGCACAAGCACAAAGACAACCAGAGCCCATTAAAAAATTACTCGTGGTTGGCTGTATGTAGATGGAATTAATTAAAGCCTTGCTTTCTCGGTCAGACTCACAGAGCCACAGAATGAGTTAGATGCTTTGTTTGTAAGTCGAGTCTTCCCTTTAGAAAGCTATCTGTGTAGACGTTGAGTGCGTTCCTATCACATGGAGTCAAAATGCTGGACGTGCACTCAGGCAACACCATCTCAACACAGGACAATTTTGCTAATCACAAATCCACGGCCTGAATGTCCCCGCCTTTGAAATGTCTACTCAACACTGTGAAAAGTGCCACGGGGACCATGGCCAGAGAAAAAGAAAGTAGATCATGCAAAGGAATAAAGGCCAAACAGAGCCCCAAAGTGCTCAAGGAAAACAGAGTTTAGATGGAATCAATCACGGAGCTTCCCGAAGAATCAGGCTTGCAAGTGAATTTGTGAACGTTTCTTATTAAACCAGTAATGCTGACATGAACCACAATTCATCTGAAAGAAACATATTTTCTGCTCCTCCAGAGCCAAAGAACAAAAACCCTCTCAGTCCAACCAGTCATATTTTCTTCCTTCTGGACTTTTTTGCTTTAACTGCCAAACAGTGTGTACGACTTTTACTAGAGGATGATAATTAGCTGTGTTAAAATGAAGAAATTCATTTTAGCTGTGTTCTACATATTATCAAAATGATAGAGCAGCAGAAACAAGCCCCCTCTTTACACACACACACACACACACACACACACACACACACAGATTCGTTGAATACGGTTTTTGCATATGGAAATCATCACTCTCAGTCGCCAAGCAACCGCCATGATTAGTTTTTCTATCTTCTGGTGGTTCTTTTGCATCACCTTTAATGAGGGGCTAGACTGGTTAATCTCCCAGGCCCTTTTCAACCCTGAGGTGCCATGAGTCTGTGAAGGAGGCAGGGTCTTCGATTGTCAAACGGGCAGTCCTGGCAGTGAGCAGAGGAGCCAGGCAACCCTCACCCTCACCCAACGCCACCACGGGTACGTGAGAACCCCCGGCAAAGTCATGTCCCGTGAGCAATGGTGGTGCCAAGAACACAGTGATTGGAGTAGGAGTTGGGCACATTTGAGGTTTTCTCAAGTTTGTAAAACGTGCTATGCAAACACAACTTTAAAACATATCCCTGCCACTGTCCACCCTGCCCCACGGCTAGCGAGATTGTTGTCCCTTTAAGGCCCTCCTGTATAGACATTCTGTAGCAGCCACCATCTGTGTGCTGGTTTCTCAGCTGAAAACCTGGAATAATAATAACACTGACCTATCTCCCAGTAGGGTGGTGTGAGGATTGACTAATTAAGCCCTGTAAAATGCCTTGAAACGTGGACAATAGAAAGCTCTGCCAATCTGTCAGAAAGAATTCACACTATTCCCCAAGGCCTGACCCAAGGGTGGAGGCTGTAGCACATGTCACCCTTTGCTGGTATTTTGTCACATTTGGACAAAGGGCTCTGGAGTCAAAGGGCAGCTTAAACCACACACCCAGTATCATGCTTAGAGGAATTCCTGAGAATCGGCTTAGTGCTGATGATTGCCCGCCGCTCTGAATCACTTCCTTTCTTCCCACAGATTGGCTCTTTCCTGATTTCTGCTCCCAGACGAAGGGGGTATACACGTCTATCACGGGAGAGGGACCATGGCTCTGGCTTCAGGCTTGTATTTCCAGGTGACATGAGGGTTCTAATGCTCCTCTCTACTGTGGAGATCCCTTCAAAGCTTCCTCTTCCTAGTCCCCACCTATTTCCTGACCTTGGCTCAGGTTTCATTTTGATATTCAACGACTTTAGGAAAACCCCTGTGTAGCAACAGATCTACCCGGATGAAGCTGAGAAAGCCAGAGTAGCCCAGAGCCCCCCACGTACATAACCTCCCAGGAACGCCATGTGATTAAAAAGTTGCTGTGGTCTTGGTGAAAACAGTTCCCTGCAAACATCTGGGCTTTCTGCAGATGGTTAACTAATCCATAGGCATCACTGCCAATAAGCTCTTTACAAAATGCTTTTAAAGTATATCAGATGTGACAGGTCTCCAAAATCTTTAGAAGCTGTGATCCTAGGTTTAATTTGCTGGCTTTTGGAAAGGCCCTTAGCATTCCTGAGCATCTGCACAGCTCCTTCTGAGTAACTTTGTGATGAAGTTATTGTAAAAGACTGGACTTTTGTTTAAATTTGACTTGACAGAGATAAAAATAACAACTACAATGAGGAATAAGTTAATTGAATCCATAAAACATGTATGTTAATGTATTTAAAATGGTAACTTAACTCTTTATTAAGATCAAAGGAAAATAACATAGGCAATTAAATAAGGCCTTAGATTGTTATCTGTTTTAGATGCCTGGGTCCCAGCTTGGAGTGTGAACCTGCTTTGTGTATCTAACACGAGCTGACATCTTCTCTGAATGAATGAAATATGAACTATATAAAGCATTGAATAGATTTAGTGTCATTAATACTTGAATCTCCCCTGCAAGTCCTTTCAGTTTTTATGTCATCATGCTAGCCTCTGGAAGATGACATGATGCATACAGTTTGTCTATAACTTGAAGAAGTTTACAGTTTATTGCATATCTGTCCATGTCCCCTCTGGTTCCTATTGTGACTCAGAGACTGCAGAAAGAACTAACCTTGATACAGCAAAGCCAATTGACTACTTAGGGGACAAATTCATGGCCTTGGCCTCATCAGCACAGCATTCAATCTAACTAGTTAACTTCATTAAGAAACAAAAAGAAGCAATGCTACTTACCCAGGGTTGCTTATCCAATGTCACACAACTACAAAATAATAGCCTGACCACACTCATACATTATGGAGGGAGTATAAATTGAGAAACCTCTCTGGAGGATAATTTGGCAAAAATTTTGACTCAGTGAATTATATTTCTAAAAAGCTCTCCAATAGATATATGCATGCATCTTTGCAAAAACACGTATACAAGGCTATTTGTTGATTTCTGGTAGCAAAAATCTTAAACAACCTAAATATTCATCAATAGGTGATTGGTTGAACCAATTATGGTATCTATATACAATGCGATACCATGCAGTCACTTTAAAAGATTGAAATACGTCTAGATGTGATGATATGGATCAATCTCCGTGAAATATTAAGCAAAAAAATACACAAAAACAAAAATAAGGTACAGGTTATATTGAATAATATAATACAATTTGAGATTTTTAAGAGATTAAAAGGATTTTATAGCGAGCTTTTTAACATATGCATAAATGAGCATATATGTCAAAAATGTATTACGCATACATGCTTGAATACACATAGATACACGCACAAGTAGTAACAAGGGTTGCTTTGAATTGAGGATCAGGGATGAGGGAGACCTACTTTTCTCTATATCCCTTTGGTATGGTAGTGTGGTCAGGGACTATGGCTCATTTGATTTGACCTTCCTTGAGCAACGTACTTAACTTTTGTAAATCTGTTTCCTCAGTGGTAAAATGGAGATGAAAATAATAGCGGTAGCTGATATTTATTAAGTGATGGCCATAGGCCCTGCCTCTGTGCTTAATGACTTTGACAAGGATTATTCTATCTAATCTGAAAACAACCTGGTGCAGTGAGTATTGTTGCTATCATCCCCATTTTACAGATGAAGAAAGAGACTGATATCATAAACTAATAAGTGGAGGAGCCAGGATTTGTCTGTTTCCAGAATCCACGTACTTGCAGGGTAAGAAGAAGTGAGAAAGTGCAGGTGAAGTGTTTGGCACGGTGTCTGGCGCCCAGTAAATGCTCAGACAATGCTAAATATGATTACTGATGCCGTTGTTTCTTCCCTGCCAGGAAACTCTTCCAGCCATTAAAAAGATGCACCTGACTGAACAGAAACAAGGTGGCTTTGTGCTGAAATAACTGATGAAATTTTAGCAGGGGCCTGGCCACAGCTTGAGCTCAAACATGTGGAAGCACCTGTCATCTCTTCACTTGTGAGTGAATTGCCATGGGAGGTCATTAGGGAAAGTACTGTAGCAGGGTGTGTTTTTTTTTTCCTTTGGGATACAATGGTTTTACTGCTATTAATAACAGATGTGGCAAGGCAATTACAGACTCAAGATGGGTAATCACATCTTGCATTTTAAAGCTTAATCTGATCACCTCTTGGGTCAAGGAATTATAAAACTATCATAATGGTTAAAGTCTGTCTTGTGCCATCATTTGTGGACCAAAGTTCAAGCCTTCAGGGTCTGAAATGTAGTTTATCTTTGTTCTGGTGTGTGTGTGTGTGTGTGTGTGTGTGCATGTGCAGGTGTGTGTGAGAGAGACATAGAGATTTATTTTTTGTGCATGTATAAGCTACTCCAAAGCTCAGCCTTGGGGGGAGCCCTGTTACCCTGGCTCCCACTCAAGTTCACCTGCTAAAGTTTCTTTTGAGAAAAATGAGAAGTCGAGAGGCCTCAATTCTGCTTTCAGCTCTGCTCCAATTCCCTTTGCAATTCCGGGGCTTTTGCTTATTTGTGGAATTAGGGCAATCTCACAATATTTACTTATGCATCCCCTCTGGAAAACTGAGAGCTCCCTGAAGCAGAAACTCTTCTAGCAATCATGGAACTCAATAAACACCAAACTAATGAATGAATGACTGAGTTTCCTTCCAGTTACAACATAGCATGATTCCATAAAATCATAATCTAGTGCATTGAGTTGATTCCAATGCATGCAGCAGATAACACTGGCTGTCAACTTTCTTCGTATTTTTCTCTGCCCACTACTGAGACACTCTCATAAACATTTCCACCAGAATGTAAGTAGTATGTACGAAAGGAGATGATTTGGGATTTGCCAAATTATCCTCTTCTCTAGCAGTATTGGAAATGGTTTGGATAAGGAGAAAGTATTCATTTGTAGTTGGTGATCTGCTGGTTTTATTTACACAGTGTGTGCCTGTCAACCACTTCCCGTCCATAATTGAGACGTGGCCACCCACAGCACCTGTCACCAAGGCCTTTATAGTCAGTTTCCCTTGGTGAGATAAGTTGAAGAGAAGCCACTGGCTAGCAATGTCTGAAGGCTTCAAGTGACATGGCAATCTTTCCAGATCTGGAAGGGGAAATGACAAAGGAGGACATTCTGGTTTTTTTGTTTATTTTTATATGCATGAGTCAGACTTCTTGGTTGTAAACAACACAAACAAACTCTGGCCAATGGAAGCAGAAGAATAATTTATTGTTAAGGATTGCAGGTACACAGAATAAAAAGGACACTATCACTGGTTCCACCACGACGACTGCTAGACACTGCCTGTCTTTAGGGACCGGCCACCACCATAAAGTTTAACTTGTCCCTTTGTCTTTGTATCACTTGATCAAGATTCAAGGTTCCAAACACAAGAATATGACTGGCCAAGTTGGGTCACAGGCCGCAGTCCTAGTTGTCAGGGGTTGGGAGACCAAGTGTCTGGCCCCTTGTGCTCCAGAGTGGGAGAGAAGGTCCCACAGGAAAGACTCACACAGGAAGGAAGTTTGCATGCTGGTCAGCCACAGAAAAATGACAGGTGTCCACTACATCACAGTTCAATAGCATAGCGTCTGTATGCTTTGATAATACATCATTTATAAATATGGGTAAAACCCAGTCTCTGCAGTCACAAATCCAGTGCCCCAAGTGGGGAATGCTTACAATTAATGTACATAAGCTTTTTAGGAATTTTTGCTCTGAAGGCTGAAAAAATTACCAGCCAAAATGAAATTTTAACAGTTAGCAGTTTTCTGGCACTTTACCCGTGGCAATTTTAGAAGTTGTGGTTGAGTGCTACATGCTACTGGCATGTCATGAAATTCCTGTGCCAGCTAGGATTAAGCCAGGGGACCTTTCGACTCTGGATCAAGTTTCCACTCCCCTCCAAGCCCTCAAAAGAGCAAGACGACTCCAGGCTTTGCTCTTCCTAGTCTGGTGGTGACTCTGGACACAGCTTTGGCCCTTGGCCCCAACCCCGTGGAAGGGATTGGAGGCCGAGTAGAGGAAGGGACAGGATCAGTGCTGGAAAACCACACTTGGCCAGTAAAACCCTCCAGACAGTCAACAGACTGAGACCACAGAGGAGCTGGCCTGACTCGGAGGACAAAAGCAGGGGTGGTCTCAGCACAAGCTCTCCTCGTCCAAAAACAGCGAGTACCTCCAACCAAAGACATAAAAAGTTGCAGTAATTTCACTTCCAGGAATCTAATTGCATAGTGCTGTGATGTAGAAATAAAATGTTTTCCCGACGCTCACACAGCAAACACAACACTTCTGACACCAGACGTATGGGGGTTGTTTTCCAACATGCCAAGGGATTCTGCAGTGGATACCAGCTGGGTGTCCTAATTCAATTCAATTCCGACACCATCCACCTGGAGATAGCACAGGTTCAGGGTTCAGTCCCACAGGACCGCCCCACCCTTCAGATGCCAATCACAAGTAGTAGGTCGTGACCTATACCTCTGACCCACTGGCTGTAAATCGTGGTTCCCACAACCCCCATCTTGGTTGGACTGATTTGCTAGAGCGGCTCACAGAATGCAAGGAAAAAAAAAACACTTTACTTCTGTTTACTCATCTACAATAAAGGATGTTCCAAACGATGCA
Source organism: Lepilemur ruficaudatus (assembly GCA_963574885.1). Lineage (NCBI taxonomy): Eukaryota > Metazoa > Chordata > Mammalia > Primates > Lepilemuridae > Lepilemur > Lepilemur ruficaudatus. The sequence goes on from CAUYRT010029753.1 coordinate 92,864, forward strand.
GATGAACAACCACATAGCAGAGATGCATAGGACAAGGTATGTGGGAAGGGGTGCAGAGCGTCCACGCCCCCTCTGGGCCTGCCACCCTCCAGGAACCACGCGTTCAGCTATCCAGAAGCTCCCCTAACCCAGACCTTTTGGGCTTTTATAGAGGCTTTGTTATGTAGGCATGATGGATGAAACCATTGACCACTGGGGTCGATTCAACCTTCAGCTCCTCTCTTCTCCCTTAAAGTCCCAACTCTCTAACCATGCCCTGGTCTTTCTGGTGACGAGCCCCCAACAGAAGCTATCTAGGGTCCCCCCACACCCCACCAACCATCTCATTAGCATACAAAAGACACTTTCATCACTGTGGAGATTCCGAGGATTTTAGGAGCTTTGTGTCAGGAAGCAGGGACTCCGACCACATATATATTTCACAATACCACCCACAGATGTCCTTGCACAAGTACACAAAGATAAATGTATGGGGATATTCACTAAAGCATAGTTGGTAATCACAAAAATTGGAACTAACCATTCAATATATTACTGTGTCATCATATGATGGGACAGAAATGCAACTACAAAAAAGAAAGGTAGGATATGAGAGATATGATAATATTGTCAGTAAATTAAGTGAGAGAAACAAGTGGCAGAACAGTTTGTACAGCATGATTCCATTTGTTTTTTAGAAAGGAATATACAAATACTCTTGTATATGTATAGAAAATACTGGAAGGGCAACCTGGAATCATGGGAATTCTGAATAGAGGGAGGAGACAAGGAAAGGGAAACCTTTACTTTTTACTTTATGTCTTATTTCTGTTTGACTGTTTACTGGGAGCATGCAGTCTATTTATAATTAAAACAAACAAATTAAAAATGCTGTAAAAGTGAAGTGCAGCAGAAAAAAGGAGTAAAATTGGTCAGAAACAAGTAGGACTTCAGGGTCAAGAAATAATTTTTTCCCAAACAAGACGTCTTGCGAGAGGCTGTGGGAAGGCAGGCTTCTCTAAGCTAAGAATATTTGTCCCCTAGAAGGTGCAGAGGGGAAAGCATCTGTCTCCACACCTTTTCCTTAATGTCCCTCAGAGCCAAGCCTCCACTCAGCTCTGGTGAGAATCTGCCTCTGCCTCCTGCCCAGGCATCTGGAGGTGATCTGGGAGGAGAGAGTCAGGTAGAGGAACCTACTGGCCTCATGCCACAGCCAGGCTCAGCAGGTGTCACTGAGGTAGGAATGCCCCTGATGCTAAAAAGCCAGCAGTTATTAAAAGCATGAACCTAGAGTTGGGCAGACCTGATGTGTAGTCCTGAGATCATGGTGGTGATGTTGGTGCTAATGGTTAAGAGGCCAATGGAAGCTTGATTCAAACTGAACTGACCCATAGAGCAGAAAAAGGAATGACCTGATGATACTAATGATCTTCAGTAATTCTGTCTGGGTTACACGAAGCAGCCCCCAGAACAGCTTGTATTGAAGTTTGAATGAAAAGAAGCGTGTGTGGGAGTCGGGAGGGACCAGCTTCTAGAAGAGTCCCTAACTTGCCATGGACATGGGGGATTTTACCCACACAAAACCTTATGGAAACCCAGCCACCTACAGCTGCTAGAGAAGGGCTGGAGGTGCATCAGCCAGAGCTGGGTGACAAAGGCCACAGTGCTTCTTCCCCACACCAGGCGTGCTAGTGCTTGCCTCCACCGACACCCTGGATCGCCACTTCCCACTGCCCCAAATCCTCCAGGCCGAGTCCTCCCTTTTCTTCTGCTCCACTCTTCTGAGCTTCTAGCAGCTAACGCCAGCGTGTTCAACACGTGGAAAAGTGAGTAACCGAACCCCTTCCCGCTCCCCACCCCCAACTCGGCAATCTGAAGAGCCGTCATACCAGCGTCTGGAAGGCACATAAACGCTACAGGGAAATGCCCACTTCAGCCTAGGAGTCCACACTCAGACCCCTAGGGACAAGGGTGGCTGGAGGGAGGTCCAAGCTGCCCTGGGCGGGTGCGGAGTCAAGGCTGGTCAAAGCTTCAGCTTTGGGCAGTGACCACCAAATCCGACCTGGGCTGCAGGCCCAAGACCTCTTCAACCTTCCTGCGTGATCGGCTCAGATGTGTCGTTGGCCCATCTTCCAGTGTAACCCCCACAACTACCAAGGCAAGAAGGCCTGTTCCAGCTCCATCCTCACACCCCACCCCATCCCACAGAGGATCCATCGCATCTTACAAAGCAGCCCTTTGTGCAGCCCTCAAGAAAGGTCCCGCAGTGGGTGCCCTAGAACGGGGGGCTTCCCCAAACCCCTTCTCTAAAGGAGGGCGCCTTTAGATGCGTCTGGTCTGGTTCTACTTGTCTCTTGGGGACCAACTTTGGGAAACCGGGCGGCCAGGCCCGGAGCCCTGGCTGGGTCCCGAGCCCACGAGCCAGGGGCGGCCGCGCCCCCGCCCCTCACGCGCTCACAAACACCGGGGCCGCCCGAACCCTCGGCCCCGCCGCGTTCCGCCGCCCGACCGCGACTCGAGGGGCCGCCCCAGCGGCTCGGCGCGCTGCGCTCCGGCCGGTCGGTGCGGGAGGACGCGCGGCCGCGCCTGCCTCGGTGGCCGCGCTGGGTAGGTAGCTGGGGGGACCGGAAGGATGGCGAGGAAGTCGGCGAGGGTTTCCTGAGATGAGAGATTACTTCCGTCCGGGCGCTGGCCTCTCTCCGGAGCCGGCTCGCGGGGGCTCGGGGAGCGGGGTGCGCGGCGCTCGCTGCCGCGCCGTGCCACCTGCAGCGCCCGGGGCGGGCCGCGGGCCCTCGGCGGGACGCGCGCGGCCCTGTCGCAGGGGCTAACGGGGGGGGATCCTTACAGGTGGGAGCATTTCGGAGCGCCCAAGCCATGGTGGCCAAACAGCGGATCCGGATGGCTAATGAGAAGCACAGCAAAAACATCACCCAGAGGGGGAACGTAGCCAAAACCTTGGTAAGGCGGGGGCGGCGCCGGCCGGGCCGAGCGGGCAGCGCCGGGCGGGGGCGGGGCCGGGCGAGCGGGCCGAGCTGCAGGGACAGCCTCCCCTCCCCTCTCCTCCCTTCCCTTCTTTCCCTCTCCTCCCCGCCGTGCGCCCGGCCCGCCCCACGGGGCCTGCGGAATGGAGGCCGAGAGCCCGGCCCAGGGCGGCGCGGGCTTCTGGGCGCCCTCGTGGGCGGAGAGGGCGCTGGTTGGTTGTGGCCCCTCTGGGAGTGGCTGCCTGGGCTACCGTGGAGGCGCGCAGGGGCCCCCCACCCCCTACCACAGGAGGGAATCCGGCCTTCTTGGTCCCTGGGAAAGACGGAAAGCCACATCCTTTAGGGGCCAATTAAGCCAACTGCGTGGCACAGGGCCTGGAACCTAATAGGTGCTAGAACGTTTGTTGAAAGAATGAATGAACGAATGAATGAATGGGTAAATGGAGACCGCTTGTTATTTCCGGACTCCACCCCTGTCCTCCCTCCCGAACAGACGCACACTACCATAAGGTTTTCTTTCCAGCCCCTTTGTGTTGATCTCCCTGGAGATGCTGAAAGGGCTCAAAGTGGGGAGTGGGAATCGGACCCCATTCCCCTCTTTTTCCTCTTCTTTTCCTGTGAGGCCTTCCGCTGCCCCTGGGCTAAATCTAGGTGCAACATTACTCTTACCCCACCCTGTGAGCTCAGGCTCATTCTGAGGGTATTACTTTAGAGACCAGTTTATTGCCAAGCGATCTGTGCCCCAGAACTGTAGATTAAAGCTTTACAACTGGATTTTTAGGTAAAACCTGTGCCTATGCTCAGGGGTTTCTTTTAGCAAAAGCAGATTAACTTCAACAGAAAATGCGAGGCCTCAGACTTTGGACATTCAAAGGCATGAGTTGGATGAGTTGCCGGGCAGAGTCAGCCTCCAGGTCTATGAGCAAAGGCGTCTGGGATCTATTATCTCATACAGTTAAGTGGAAATCCAGCTGAAGGTCGGGGTTTGGCTGAAAAAGCTTGCAGATTTGATCAAGCAATTCCTTTTAGCCAAAGAAATTAAGCTGGTTTGATTAACTGAGCAAAAAGCTGGATCTGTAACCATCATACTGGAATTCTTGCAAAACCAACCAGTATTATGGCAGAGAAATCTTAAGATCAAACTAAACTCTACTCAGAGGTACATACACAGCTCCAGGCTTAAGTAATCCTTAAACTTCTCTCATTTAGCAATTAGATCATTTAGTTGTGATAGGGCAGCAAAATGCCACTGTGCCATCAAATTGGAACCATTTTTTTCATGTAGAACTATGTTTTCATTATTTATTTTTACCTAGGGAAAAAAAATTGCTGCCCAAATTGACATTGAAAAACAATTTATAATGGATGTTAAGGCACGCAGGTTTTTATATCCCTAGGAGATCAATTCTTTCTCAAGGTATCAGACCTACTAGCTGACATAGTGAAAACATCTAGTTCTGTGGCTCCTCTTAATGAACTAAAGAACCAGAGTTCAGTTGTCAGATCTCAGTTGACAACTTATCTAACTGCAAAAGTAACAGGAAAACAAGAGCTAATTTTCAGGGCTGTTTTATCCATTAGGCTCTGTAGACTCAGTGTCTGCCACTTCTAGCTTTGCAAGACCACTAGAAAATATTTGGGACCTAAAACAAAAAGTATTGGCTGCAAAATAAGAAAAGGAAATGGAAAAAATTGGAAAACACTGTTTAAATATTTAGAAAATGTAACTAGTCACCTGCCATTCAAGTCAACTTAACTTTCAGAGCTATGTTTAAATTCTATTTAATGTGCAGTATGAGTACACTTTAATAGGTTTTGATACACTATGAGGTGGGCCCTCCAAAAGTGCCTGGCGCCTATGAGGGTTTTTAAATAGCCCAACTGAATTTGTAATAAAAGGTTTCCAAATTAAGCCACAATAAATGTTTGCTTTGAATTGGTTGGAGGGGTTTTTGGTTAACTTTATTGTAAATGAATCAGCATCCAAAAAGAAAAACGAAATTCTCTTTCAAAAAGAAACTCTATAAATTCTAAGTCTAATTTTCCCAATTATAAGTCAAACATGATTATACTTTGATAGAAGTAACTTGCAAAAGATCACTTATTCAGGATGAAATTCAGTAAATGGAAACATATGTATAGATTCCAACTGAAAATTCAGACTAATGGTCCTTTAATTGTATGCAGATGCTTCAGTATTTCATTATTAGCTAATGGCTTAGGGGTAAATCAATATTATTTTCTCAGATAGCATGTTAATCCAAGAAACAGAGAAATGGAATAATCCTTTTGTGATTATACAGTAGTGACTTCTCCAGAATGAAGGGGAAACTTACATTTCAGAGTTCTGAGTTACCCTGCTGGTATCTTATCACAGAGAAAGCAATTCCCTGATATTTTGGAGCCTCAGAAAGTGGCAAACTCGTGTTTGAAGTAAACTATGTTGTTTGCAGAATTGCTACTGCTTTGCTTACCTTTCTCAGCAGTAGAGTCAGGTTTATGTGAATTGTCCCAGTGGGATTGTGCTGGGCACTCTTTCCAAAAAATGTAACCCAAAGCTGTCAAAAAAGGACATATTGGTATTATGATCAGCTAAAGTCCTCAGATAATGTTGATTCACTGGAGAATGTCATTCAAAAGCTTTTTGTGTTATATACTCCAAGCTCTGTGTGCTGATAATCTGTTTTTCTGCAAATGAAAAATGAAGGACTCCATTTGGTATGTGTACTAGGCCAATAATTCATTTATAGGCTTCTGAATTCACTTGTTGGCTTTGCTGAAAACTGAGCTAAAATGAATTTTTTATATGGCATTAATGGAACCATGGCAACAGAATTGGTTTCTGGGCAAGAATGACAAATTGTTAAGAAGGAGGTGGTAGAAGCAGGTGGGGAAGGGTAAATATCACACTTAGCTCAGGTAACTTTATTTAATATCTCTGCTATTTACTTGATCTGAACTTGGCCTGACACAGTTACCTTATGCAATTATTTAAGACTGATTTTGTCCTTGTCTGGCCAAGAGCAGCTACTGATTCTCTTACAGTGTGACCTGCCAGCATTTAAGTGATGGTAGATAAAAGCTTGTGAAGGACAGAGAAGTGAATGGTTTTAATCCTTAGTCAAAGTCTACCTGCCATTGACACTTTAATCCATTCTTCTCTAGTAAGAGAAATGCTCATAACCCTACACCAGTTAGGAAGCATTAACAAAAAGACAATATCCTTCCTAGACCCTGTGTTTACTCTACCTGACCTTAAAAATCATATTTAATGGAACTTGTATGCTTAATTGTTGTTTGATGAACATTTATTATCTCCTATAATTAAGTTTTGTGCCAGGCATTTCTATACATTGATTACATGAATGAGACATAGTCCCTGCCCTTGTGGGGTCTGCAGTCTCATGGAGAGACAGATATCAAACACATTATCACAGGAATAAATATAGACCTGCAACAAACTGTGACAAATGCTATCAAGGAAAAGTACATGGCCATACAAGTGACAAGTGAACTCCAGTGAGGTCAAAAAGGGAAATCTCTCTAAGAATGTAACAGGTAAGCTGAGAACTAAAGAATTTTGTTGACTTACCTATAATGAAATAAGGGGTTTTTTTAGGTGAAAAGCCAATTTTTATTTACATGAGCCGAGAACTTAACTTGATTTTATATATAAATACAGCACATCATAGGTTTTGCAGTTTTACTATATGATACATTTTACAGGAAAGCAACTGCAATGAAAATCCAAGGAAGATTATACTATTTTATTGTTAGAAACTTTATTAAAACTTGCTCGACATTTGAGAAAATTACATCCTTGATGACAGCACCACTCCTTTTCTGGCTTTTTATTTATTTATTTTATTTTTAGAGACAGAGTCTTACTCTGTCACCCAGGCGGGAGTGCAGTGCACTGCAGCCTCAAACTCCTGGGCTCAAGAGATCCTTCTGACTAGCTGGGACTACAGGTACACACCACCACACTCAGCTTATTTTTTTTACTTTTTGTAGAAACAGGGTCTTGCTATGTTGCCCAGGCTGATCTTGAACTCCTGACTTCAAGCGAGCCTCCCACCTTGGCTTCCCAAAGTGCTGGGATTATAGGTGTGAGCCACTGCACCTGTCCGCCACTCATTTTTCTGAAACACTGATATTATATACCTTCAGTCTGAATGTGTAGCTGCCATATGCATATGGATATGAACATACTTTTTAGCCCATATTTTATAATGTCAAAAATAATTTTAAAATGTCAACAACATTTAATTGAAATCTGAAATCAGGTTTTATGATTTCAACCACAAATAAACATTTGTCAATATGGCTATTCTACCAACATGTTTTCCTTTTTGTGTGTATGTGAGAGCTCTTTAAATTATATTGAATACACACTATTTTTTGCTCAGGCTCATGAGAAAATAATTAGTGAGTCCTTTGCTTTTTTTCACTCTCTTTCTTCTCCCTTTTTATTTGAGAAATTCACTGCTTTTTGGATACGTCACTTAGAAAACATTTGTTGTTGCACTGATTGGTTTGGTTTTAAAAGGTCCAAGCCCTACCTGCAAATAGACCCAGTGGTGTTGTGGTGGGACATTCTTAGTATGTCTGTGCTTTTGGTTAGAGAAGAGCCAGAGGTATGTAGGGCCACATTTGTGCAGGGTCACCAGTCCCCTTCCACTTCCCAGAGAATGCAGAGACTTCTCCCAAGTGCAAGCTTCATCAGAGCTTTTTTGCAAACTCTACTTTACTCATATCCATTCACAGATGCTGTGGTGCTTCTGTTGTTCCAAGGATTTCCATTTTACTCACTTTCTGATTTTTTTTTGATATATAGAAAATTTTGAGAAAATATCTGTGCTCCTCTGATCCTGCTTGGAATTCACAGATGCAGGAATTAAACAGGAACCTATTCATGGAAAACTACCCAGGCTCTGTAAACAAGCAGACCTAAATTTGAATTCCAGCTCTTGCTCAAGTTAACAAATTTTGAGCCTCAGTTTCTCAACTCCAAAATAGAAATAATAATACTTGCCTTGCACAGAGTTGTGCATGCTGGAAATGATGGCTGTAGACTGCTTAGTCTAGTGCCTGGCATAGAGCATGTATTCAACAAATGGAAGCAATCATTAAATCATTTGGCTCCAAAATCACTACATTGGTTTATGTCTTTATACCCTATCTGTCCCCTGAATATTTAAGACCACCAAGTTCATTCATTTACAAAGACATTCATAGTTATAAGGTTACTGATGGATTTTTACAAACCTATCTCAATCCTTTATAATTGACTTTATTCGTCTCTGTCTGCCTACTGAGGGTTGAGAACAAGCCTGTCTTGTTCTCGAATCCCCAGTACCATGCACGATGCCTGTAGTACTCAATAAATGAATATTGAATCAATGAACCTAATCTTACTTTTCCCATTCCCTTTTAGAGGCCACAAGAAGAGAAATATCCTGTAGGACCATGGCTGTTGGCACTGTTTGTTTTTGTTGTCTGTGGCTCAGGTATGGGTGTTTCACTGAACTTATATCCCATGTTCTCCAAACTGTACTTCCAGAAACACATGTCTTGTTCACAGAGTAACTAGATGAAAAACACATTGGTCTGGAATTGAAGTTTATCACTGCCTTAAGCCTTAATCTGAATGGATTTTGATTTAGTTTCTGTTCCAAATAGGAGTAGGACAGAGTTGATACACGATCAAATCATAATCATAAAACAATTATACTAAGCAATTAAATTGGCTGTCTACACTATAGAGGTCAGTGAAGCCAGTGTGTGAAGACAGAGCCTAAAAAGGGCATTAGAACAGAAAGTGGAGCACCTGTCTGCCTGAGATAAATCCACATTCTAGAGCAAGGGATGGCCTTATGCCACTTTCCAGAGAAAGTTCTACAAACTCCTGGGTAGAACTGAGCCTTTGACCTGAGCCTCAAGGTCACCTCAAGTTCAGAGAGCTTTACTTAAACACGTGCAAACACACACGTACCCACAGGCACAGGGAGATGAGCAAAAGCATCATGTAGTTGTGTCTAGTTACATGCTGTTGTTGGGAGCCTTGGCATGGTCTCTGGTCCCATGTACTGGGTCTTAGAAATACTAGTGAGTGGAGGCCACTTCTCTTCACTATGGGGCACGCCTGCAGGGGTTCCATCCTCCGTGATTTCACTGTTGCAGAGGGCAGGGAAGTCAAGAAGTCCACATCTTCCTGCTCAGACTTAGGCCTCCCCGGAAGACATCCTCTGCCCTAATGACAAGAGAAGCCCATGCCTACAGATAGATCAGTTCCTTTGATCTTCAAGACATCAGTCTTCCAAGGAAACAGAAGCTCTTAGAAGGAAGAGGGGATCCAAAGTGCTTGGCATTATTGTTGCTTGTGGCTCAAATATTTTAAAGATGATTTGGCATTCCAAGATGAGAAAATCTTCCACTCAAAGAAATAAAGCTCCACCTCATTTTCAAAGATGTGTTCTTGAAAGAAAGCTTTTGCCCAATGTAGGAATTCCCTCATCACTATTTTTAACAGATGTTTGCCTAATCTCTGTTTGAATGCTTCTGAGAATAGGGTGCTCACTTCTTCAAAAACCCTATTCCATTTCTGTATGGCTCTAATTCTATTAGAAATGTCTCTCTTGTTTTGAACTACACTATGGTGTCTTCTCAGTAGTTCAGGTTTGGATGCCTAGTATAACACCGAATGGACTCATTATCTTCTGAGCATCTTGAATCTTCAGATATTTTAAGGATGACTGCATGGTGGTTTCTTCTGCAAACTAAACTTTCCTAGTTCTTCCAACCTTGCCTCATAAGATGTGGTTTCTAGACCCCTCTTCTGGATACGCTCAATGACTCCCTTAAAGCGTAGAACTTGCAACTGTAGCACATGGTCTAGAAGTGGTGTGACCACCGCAGAGGCAGTAGGATTGTCACTGCCCCTGATTTCACCCACCACTCTGCTTTTGCTCATATGACCCGGGCTTGCAGTTACTTTGAACAGTCGCACCCATCCTTGACTCACATAGAGCTGGTGGCCAGCCAGGCCCCACCCAGCTCTTCCTCACTAACCTTCCTGCAGCCTCAGAGATGCATCTGTGTGCCCCCTTATCCCAAGGTCTCCCTGTCCCCATCACATATTGTTTTATTTTATTCATGGGCCTCATGTGCATTTGCAATTATTTGCTTGTCTATTTCCCTCCATCAGGATGTAAGCTCAGGGGAGGCTGTGTTTATTTTCCACTAAATTTGTAGTTTCTAATATAGTATTTAGCACATAGTGAGTGCTCAATATGGATGGATGGATAGATGGATGGATGAATGGATGGATGGACAGACGGATGGATGGATGGATGGATGGATAAAGCCAGATATTCCCCATACAGTAGATTACTAATTGACCTTATATGCGACCTCATATGAAGCTTGTTGATTATTTGTATTAAAATGTTATTGTTGGTTGTGAGTTTTTTAAATACAGAGTGTTCATAAAGTTTGGAAACATAGACAAACATATAAAATAAGTAGTTTGCTGATACTATGTTATAATATACATTATGGTCAGTGACATTACATGATATATTCAGTGTACTGCCCTTCATTAGTAATGTATGGTTCAGAGCATTGTACAAAGTTGCAGTGGATATGGTACATTAATGCAACATTTCCATCAGTACGTACATATTCATTGCATTGCCTCAGACGGTATGTCTCTGATTTTCACCCCAAACAAAATAAAGCAAAACAAACAAAACTGTGCCATTAGCACAGGAAAATCAAGAAAATCAACTTATACCAAAAAAGTTATCTATGTTTTCACACTTTATGACCAGTCTATAGATTGTTGGATTTTGAACCTTGAGCTTTTGATCTAATTATCTTCTTTCTCAGCTTTATAGTCTCTGAAAGTATATTATTCCGCCAAGCCATTGATAAAAGTCTAGACTTAGAGAAGCCCACAGAACACGATTAGAGACAACCTCTTTCAGGTTGACTTTGAACCTCTAGGCAAAACTCATGCAAACACTCATCATGTCTCTAGGGTCCCCTCTGTGCCTGGCGCAGTGCTGGGGTTTGGAAATCCAGTCCCCTTGGGGAGCTTGCAGGCGCTGGGGAGGCAGATAAGGAAGCTGTCAGTTGTAGCCCAAGCCCAGTTGTAGCACCACATCCATAGTGACAGCAGAGAGCTCAGAGTGCTTGGTGAACATGGATAAGGGACTCCTAAATCATATTTGGCGGAAGAGAAAGTTTCCAAGAGGAGGTGCTATTTAAACAACAAACAGCCAGACAGAGGGTGTAAGGAAGCTAACTCCACATGAGGGAACACTGTGGCAAAGGTGTGGGGGCTGCAGATAGCATGCAGGGCTCAAGACTGGAAGGGGTTCAGAATGTCCACAGCCAGCTACAGGGATCTCCGAGCCCGGGGATCATGTGCCTGTATTGTCAAGGGTCTGAATATATACAGAGCCAATATTTGTTTCTTGTTTGGCTTCAAGATACACAGTAACTGTGGCCTTCCACAGTCTGCCCCTGCCTATAAGGTGAAAAGCCCACAGAGTCATTTGGGCCTGGGTCTGTTTCTCAAATCCATGCTCGTTCTTAATTCATCTCTTCCTTTCTGAAGGGCTTAAAGAAATATTATATGGTTCTAAAACTAAATTTTGCTGGACTTACTGGTCCATATAGCAGAAACTATATCTTTCCTCCTTGCATAAATTGGGACGTTTGCTGACAGCAATCTTTTGGAACTCTCCAGTCTGCAGTAGTTTCTCAGAGATCAGGTACGTTGGCTCTGGCGTCCTCTCTGCAGGCTTGTCCGAGGCCCCAGGATGTGAGCCTGCAGGGCCGGGAGAGTTGGACAAAAGGGGCTGAGAGGACGCACCATTTACTGCTGTATCACAGCCGCCTTCCCTTAGTGGCCAGGGCTCTTTTAATGATGCTGCTTTGAGTCTGTCCAGTTAGAAGACTATTTTGCTTTTATGGAGAGGTTAGACATCAAACGGGAGTTAAATCATCTCACTTTCTCTACCCTCTGTTAATATGCTACCATGATCCCTGAGCAGGGGGCCTCCTCCCTTTTTCAATCATAACAAAAATAATGCACCACGACTCTTTTTTTTTTTTTTTTGCCAACTTTAGCATTTTTTTTTTTTTTTTTTTTTTGCAAGCCTCAGCTCAAGTCAGGCACTGTTCTCACAGAAATGTGTCACTCGTCTCAGTTTGTCCTTGGTACTGTGCCCTTCTATCTTTGTGCACATCCTTTTCTAAACAGAACATGTCATGAAAAACACAATGGCTCCCTTAGATCTATCCCTGTTGCCACCTCGCCGGGATTAGTCACCATTCGTTTCAGCTCGAAGAGCCCAGCATCCCTCCTGAGTCTCTCCCTTTTTAGGGCTGCAGGCCGTGAGCAGCTACCTGTTCTCCACATCTAAAAGAATGTGATTTTCTCAAGTGTAGCCAGTTCACCAGGTGCTCGGTTTTAGGCAACAAGCCTTCTTGTCGGCGCTAGGATAGTCGAAGCCCTCCTCACTCGTCTGTCTGGCCCCTGTTCCAGATTGTAATCCAAAATAGGGGGGGTACCCTACATCTCTCGTCTGCCCGACCGTCTGCAGTGTGCTCACCTGCAGCCCGTTACACCTGCACGTACACTGGACGCTCTTGTGGGATTTCTCACCTCCTTCCTGACCCTATTAGTTCTCTCTCTTTCCAGCAAGATGTACCCCCATGACAGGCCCAAGCTGCATTTACCAAGTCCCAGTGAGACCTTGGCAGTCATCTGATCTTCTTTGAGTTCATGGGGTTGTTTACTCTTATTTTCTGTATTTTTGTACAGACGCTAAAGAAAAAGGTGAAATCTTCTAATATTAATGAAGATGCTGCTCGTTGGTCTGAATCTCTTGAAAGTCTAAATCGTTTTCATTACCTTACTCTATTAACCCTCTTTTCTCATTGACGACTGGTTAGGTGAAGTGCTGGCTTTAGTAGTGCCAGTGTACCCAGGGTGTATAAATACTCAGGCAGGTAGTAAGGAAAGCTCATTTTGTCTGTTTCTCTAGCTATATTCTGGGAAAGAATTTGGGCTGGTAAAACTTGCCATTTAAGTGTATGCCCACTTATTGGTCTCCCTACACTCCATTTTATGTGGAAAAACAGGTTAACAAGCCTGTAAAGAGTCTACAGGACCCTTTGACTACGGGGAGTCACGTGTCACTGCAGTCACCTGGGCCATGCTTCTCAGCTTCTTTCCTGTGGCCTTCCTCATTCTCTGCACGTGCCTTTCATGCCTATGGTGCTGATAAGAGCGAGATAATGAAAAGGAAGTAAGAAGGACTGGGAGAGCAGTGAAGGGACAGTCTAGGCACTCAGAGACCCCCCGGCACAAACACACACCCAGGGAATGCCTCTCCTGACACTGAGAAACCAGATGGGAGCCACGGACCTCCAGGCACTGCCCCAGGCCTCCCAGATCCCAGTGCGTGCTTAGTGGTAACCTCTAACACATTCCGCCTGGGAGAGGGAGTGTTGGGAGGTTATGCAAATACTTTCTTTAGGGTAAGTCAGTTTCCACTTTCCATGTTTGCAAAAGGTCTGTTAGGCAAGGGACTTCTTTAAAAACTGTCCAGTTGGCAGTAATGGGATAAGAGCCCCCAGAGGGGAGGATAGTGTTGGAATCTGCCCAGCTGTGGCTTCAGAGCCTGGATTCACTATTTGTCAGCTGAATGACCTTGGACAAGTAAGTTACTTACTCTCTCTGTATTGATTTCCTTATCAAGGAGTGGGGATACTAAGACGACTTCCAAGGTTGTCCTGACACTGAGTGGTTCTGGGGATCTAGGTGACGGCCCCATAGCAAGCACAAAACCTGCAGCCACCATCACCACCACCTCTGTCCTTGCAGCCCTCATGGGAGACAAGTGGCACCACGGGACTGTCGGCCATGCTATGGGGCCCGTCGACTTCCACTCACTCGCCTTTCAGGCTGGCATTTAATTGGCAGACTCAGCCTCTCACGTTGGGTTTGAATCTATCAGAAAGCCCCGGGCCCCGCCTCTTTACGGCTGGGTGTGAGCAATTGAAGTGATAACACCTGGGGGTGCCCGAGACTGTTTTGCCATGTGATAAAGCATCAAAGTCTTCCCCACACAGGAAGGAGGAACTCCAACATGCAGACCAAAATCAATGAAGAGCGCTTTGTACTTCAAGTCAAATATCAGAAAAAATATGTCAGTTTTATTTCCTTAAAGCAACGCTAATATACCACTGTTTTGCTATAGACATTTTCTTTGTACGATGCAAAAGCTTTGGGAACAGTGTATTCTTCTGAGACATGATATTATCCAATTAGAACATCTCCCGGCCCTATCTTGTTTTGTTTCATTTTGTTTAATTTGGTAACCATCTTGACTGTAATTAATATTATATAGATTATGTGAGAAATCAAAAACCTATTTCTCAATCAAATACCTGTTACGGATTCCCTCGGATTATTATCCCAAATAGACCAGAAAATTCTTTTTTTTTTTTCTTTTTTTTTAATGTTGATCAAGTGAAGCAGTGGGGGTGGAGTAGAAACTTCTTGTTCAGGCCGTAGCTGGGGATTTTGTTTTGCTTGAGCCTCTCTAACCGGCTGGATTCGTCTCTACCTGATCTCCCAGGACCCAGATCCACATTGAAGTCCAAGGGATTTAGGTGCCCCCTTAAGAGACTTTGCTTTTTCTCTCTGCCCTTTTTATAAAAACCTTATCTTCCATTTGTGCAGGCAGTGGGGCCTCTCTCCAGATAAACAGCTCATCCTGGCTCTGCCAGTCCCGGGTTTTGAAACCTGCTTCTTTGAAGAACTGTTTGATAGCTTCTGAAGAGTGCTTGTTTTTTATCTCGAGACTCAGCGACAACCGTGATCCGCAGTGTCTGTCTGAGACTGTTTCCCCACAAAGACGCCATCACGTAGATATGCCAACCGCTATCTTCCCGAGACACACGCAGGCGTGGTGTGCTTCCCCAGGCCGTTAATGGACCTAGTCGCTGCTGCTCATGCTCACCCCTGGGTTTTGCCTCTCCCTTTTGTCCTCAGCTCTTTAAAGAGGCTTATTGAGAAGGATCCTCAGGCTACACCAAGGCCCAATGGGAAAGTGGGCTGCACTTGATTAGTGATGTCTGTCCTGAGCATGGTGTGGTCGGCATGGCCATGTCCTCATCTTTGTTATCCCTGGCCTAAACTTTTTATAATGTTAGTGCCACGGCTTTCACAGGACCACTGTCCAGGGTTTTCTGTTTTCCTCTTTAACCAGATGTCTTCTGGACTTGGTGAAATGAGGTATTTTCCTTAATATGCTAGCTCAGAGAATTTTGTTGTTGAGACTCAGCATATATATGTTTCTTGTGGTCTCCACAGTATTATTTACTTCTTCTGAGCCCTGGTTATGATACTGTACTTTGAAAGGAAGCAGCAATCTGAAACAGTGCTCTTTGTAACATGGTGATGTGTCCTTCATCCTTCACAGTTTCAGTGGAGATCTGTGGAGTCACCATTTAATTCCCATCATCCTTTGATTCTTAGAAACTCTTAAATACCAGCCATGCCCCAGTTCCCTCCTTCAGACTCTCTCCCTCATGCATTCCTAATTTCCATTTCATTTCTCTCTCTCTCTGGCCAGCTCTGATATTCATTTCCTAATTAGAGATTATATGAGTATTTCAGTGGTTACTGAAGCCTGGATATTCCTGAAACTGAAAAGAATTTCCATCAAAGGGAAACCTCTAGGGTAACAGGATTAACTAGTGACTATTATTTTCTTCATAATTTTCCATATTTTCCAAATTTGTCATATATGTCAATACATATATATTACTTTTATAATCAGAAAAATATTGTGTTTTCAGAACAAAAAACCTAGACTAATGGTGTTTCAGCCTTTTTTTCTTTTTTAAAGCTACAGAACTCTTTGTTCAAATCAGAGGGAAACGAATGAAAGAGCAGATGCTCTGGTTGAAGTGGGGTGTGAGTGTATGTGTGTGTGTGTTTCTGTATGTTTGTATATATGTATGTGTGTTTGTGTATATGTGTGTGTTTGTATGTGCGTGTGTGTGCATATGTGTGTGCATGTCTGTGTGTATGTGTGTGCGTGCGTGTGTGTGTGTGTGTGTGTGTGTGTGTAGGGCGTACCTCCCTGTGTGGCTAGATAATCCGACTTTCTTGTCTGGACGGTCTTTGCCCATCAAACAGGAAATTGTGCCTGGCCCAGAGCTGCCCTCTGCTATTACAGAGTTAATGACTTTCAGCAAAGGGCCCGCCGGGTTTATCTGGCACCAGCCCTTGTGAGTAGCTCCACCGTTTCTGGGCAGGGATATTTCTTTTGTCTGTCAGTTAACAGAGGGTACTTTTTTCCTATATTCTCCAGGGACTCTGCCCGCAGGAGGGTGAGGGATGGGGGAAAGAGAGATCATGTCACAGACAGCTACTTTTTCAACCTTTTGGGAACAGATGTGAAATGATTCTCTGAGATGTTCTTGGCAGGACCTGAACTCCTGCTGCCCCCAGCCTCATGTTTCAGATGGTCCAACTCTCTCCTGTGTGGACGCACTGAAGGCCTCTCCATTTCTGGAAGGGCCACACTCCCATATTCTCTAAAACTGGCTGCTTCATTAAGGATGGTGTGGAAGAGGGAAGGTACTAAGTCATGCATGTGCCAGGGACACACTGGAGGCCAAAGCACCACACCTCTTGGCGTTCTCTGCCCCTATTCCCTGTGGGGCCCTTGTGTGGCCACCAGTCTTGTGGTGAACTGTCTTTGAGCCCAAGATTAAGGAGCCAGAATGGAGCCTTCTGTAACAGCTAAGAACTGTCCTCTGTGTACTAGCTGCTCTCTGCAATCTTCCAAGAACACAAGATTTGAGGAAGGTCTGTATTTGGGGGCGTGTTGGTTGAAAGCCACCAAATTAGCATGTCCACATGTCATAGGGGGGACGTTAACATGGTTGCTAAGAGCTCTAACTTCAGGGCCAGATTCCCTGGGTTTGGAACCACCTACTGGCTGTGCCGCGCTGTCCAAGTTATTATAATACTACACCCACTCTAAGCGTCAGCTCTCCCATTCTTAAAGAGGATGGATGGTGCTGGTCCCTCGCTCCCAGGAGCCTCATGACTGTCGATCCTCAGGATTAGCTGAGACGATGCATGTGAAACATTTAGTGGAGTCCTGGTGATGGTTTGATACACATGTGCTGTTGCTGTAATTACGTCTGTGGCCTTGCTCACATGGCTGCCTCACCTCCCGACCTCCCTGGGAAAGTTCAGACCAAAGTTTTGAAGGCTTACGAGGAAAGAAAGATAAACTGTTGCCCCATTTGCTGGCTTTGCTTTGTAATGGTGAGTAGACTGGTAGTGGGGGAGCAAAGCTCTGAGATACTGAGAACCCTGCATGCACCAAGACCAGCTGCCCCCTGGACAGTCAGAGGACAGGGTTCATAAGCCAGCAGGTCACTCGTGTCACCTCTACAAGGACAACTGCAACCTCTTCTCTACCTCTAGAAAGATCTGTTAATAAACTCGCCCATGGAGGGCAAGCAAGATCTGTTCACACAACTGTTTTAGCTACCATTTCTTGAGGACCAATTTATTGTAATGCCAGGCCTTATACATACATTTCCTCTTCTTCTCACACAGTCCCTACAAAGATCCAATTGCATTCATTTCTCCAGATCACAAAACTGAGGCTCTTAGAGAAATCTGCCAATGGCCCATCGCTAAAGAGTGAGAGAGCTAGCACCCAAACCTAGTCCTTTGAGACTCCAAAACCCACCTGCTTTCTAGCACCCTGAATTCCTTCTCTCTTACTATTTCCCTAAAAGTACCATGGAGCAAAAATTTTCCACCAACTTCAGACCTTCAGCATATGACCATGTATTGAAAAGAGCTCCTGTTAAAACATCTTGTTTTTCTGCCAGAAAAGGTGAGTTTTCCAGACGTTCCAGATGTACGGCCACCCCGGGTCTTGACTCAACCATAAGCTGCCTCTCGATTGGGCCACCGGTGCCCCACTCACCTTACTCTTTTCTGGACACTTGCTCCAGGGCAGACATGAATTTGCCATGCTTTCAGGTCAACCGCATAAACACTGGCCTTTCCTGGAGACTTCCAGAACTTTCTTGAAACTGTGACACACAGAGGGCTCACTCCCCCCCCACACACACGCTGAGACTGGTAAGTGGGAGGATGTCTGAGGAACCGGATGGCCCTGGAGGAGAGACTGAGGCCGTGCACCTGCTCTGGAGCCCCTTCCTCAGGATCTGAGATGGACAGTCTGGAGGAGACGTCTCATCAGCCGTCGGCTCCCTCAAGGTGACCTTGGCCTCCCTTGCTGTGTGCCACCCTCTGCCCTGGGCCCTGGTGGAGCACGTGGGACTGTGTGCAGTCTCTAACTCAGAAGAGTGCTTCTGCTATTTTAATGTGGATAGAAAGCCTCACGTTCTTTGCTAATAACACCTGGTTGTTAACAGCACCTTCTTGCCCTCGCCTGTCTCTGGCATGTCTCTCTTTCCTTCTTCTCCATTTCTGGAGAAGTTATCAGAAAATGGTATCTTGCCTCTGACTTCCTTTGTGCTGATTCTGTTTGCTTACTGATCCACCTTGCAATGTCTTATCTCCTAATGTTTCAACTTGTCGCTCAGGGGGCCCATACTTCTTCATTTTTTTAAATGAAAAATAATCAAAGTTTTATGATCTCTAGGGTTGTCTTATCTTCCTAAAAGATATTCATTCCTCTGGCCTGTCTTAATCTATCTTCTTGTAACTCCCTTGATCTCTCTTATCATCAACTATTTATTTTCAATAAAAGTGGCTTCATGACGCTTCCTGTTGTCTGCCGGGGTTCCAGCTTTCTGACAGTTTCCTACTGGACCCACTTGTCTCGTCACCTGGCTGTCCTTCTGGCATTCCCTCTTAGCTGAGGTGGGCCAGTCCCCAGAGTGAGAGTCAGTTGGGATAACCCAGTTTCAGGCCTTTAGGAGTTCACAGTCTGTCTTGACTTTGCTCCTCCTTCGAGGACTAAGCTCTTGGGAAATTTGGATCTAAAAGTAGTCATTTGTTTCGCAAAGTAGTCAGTTGAGGTTTTTAAAATGTATTTTCCTCTGTGCTCTTTGAAATCATTCACCTTTCAGTCATTCAATAAATATTTACAGAGGATCTATTTAATACTTTGTGCCATACCTGGTCCCTGTTCTCTTAGGGCTTACAGTCCAGTAGGAAAGAAAGATGAGTTAATCAAGTAATCACACTAAAGCATGTCAATTTCAGCCTTGAAAGTGTTTGAAGGAGAGGCACATAGGGCTGTGAAAGCGTATAGTGCTCTTGGGCAAGTGGTTCTCAATGTGTGGTTCCCAGACCAGCAACATTAACATCACCTGTGAGCTTGTTAGAAACACAATTGTCAGTCCTTACCTAAGAAACTCAGGAGGGGAGGGGTATCCAGCATCTGGGTTTTAGCACATCCCTGGGAGATACTGATGCATTCTCAAGTTTGAGAACCTCTGTTCCAGGTAGTCACAGAAGGCTTCTCTGAAGAAATAACTTTTGGGTTATGAAGGAAGCTGGGGAACAGGGAGGGGCAGAGGAGGAATTATTTCAGACAGAAAGAGTGGCATGCCTAAGAGCCACAAAGTCAGAACAGGGAGCTTTTGAAGACATGAGGGAGCACCCAAGCAAGGGGAAGAGCCATGCAAGATGAATCTGACCGGTGCACAGGGGCTGCAATAGGCAGGTTATAGAGACCTCATAGAATTGGGCAATAGGAAGCTTCTGATGTGCTTTAAATACAGGGGTGACACCGTATTATTTGCCTTTATTTAAAGGATAATTCTAGCTATGGTATGGCGAAAGGATGGAAGAAAAGCAAGAGTAGAGGTCCTCGCAGGGGCCTGGGAAGGGCAATAGTAACTTGAACAAGGGTGGTTCTGGGGGAGTGGGGGTGGAAAGAAGGGTGCATAATCCCAAGATTCTTAGGACAAATCCACAGGTCTTGTTCATTGAGTGGAGGTGTCGGGGGGACTCTGTCTGGTGTTTTGGGTTTACATGCAAGGTGGAGAGTAATGATCCAGTTTTGGCAATGGAAAGAGATCATGAGTAGGTCCTGTTGAGACTGAGGTGCCACCCAAGTGTAGATGGCAGTTAGGTCGGGGAGGTACACTAGAGCGCAGAGAAGTCAGGGCTGGAGATGCATTTGTCATCCGCAGCAGCTAAGTGGCAACTGAATCTGTGGGCAGGGGTGAG
This sequence comes from Lepilemur ruficaudatus, assembly GCA_963574885.1. Taxonomy (NCBI): domain Eukaryota; kingdom Metazoa; phylum Chordata; class Mammalia; order Primates; family Lepilemuridae; genus Lepilemur; species Lepilemur ruficaudatus. The sequence continues at coordinate 113,090 of CAUYRT010029753.1, forward strand.
TCTCCTGCAGAGAAGGAATGGAATGGAGAGAAGAAAGCCAGTGAGGCTCACTGAGGAACTTCAACTCATGTTGAACATCAGCTCATGTCTGATGGTCCGGTGACGGACGATGACTCCATCAAACAAGCTGCAAGGAAAGAGCCGGAGAGGAGGAAATCTAGAAACTAGGAGACCGCGTGCCACAGACGCCACGGGAACAGTTTCCCGGAGGGAATGCTCAGCAGGGTGGGTGGGGCAGGAGGCAGGAGGAGCGGAGGCGGAAGAACACACTAGTTTCACTTAGACTCACAAAGGTCATTGCTGACTTCAGCAAAAGATGTCTCAGCGGAGGAAGACGGCAGAAGCCAGAATGGGGCGGACTGAGGCAGGACTGGCAGGTAAGAAAGTGGAGACAGTGAGTGTAGACAGCTCTTTAGACCTGCTGGTGAGGAGGCAGACAGGGCCAGGAGCCGCAGCGTCAGGCGGCTCGCCCCGGTTTGTGTGACTTGGCAACGGCCATGCGAGCCTGTTGGAGCCTGAGGACTTCATTGAAAGGGGGAGGTTGAAAAAAGGAGAAATGTTATCCAGGGGTGGGGAACCTGCGGCCTCGGGGCCACACGTGGCCTTCTGGATCCTTGAGTGTGGTCTTTTGACTGAATCCAAACTTCACAGAACAAATCCTTTGAATAAAGGGATTTGTAAGTTTGGATTCGGTCGATGGCCACACTGGGGGATCTGGAGGGGCCACATGTGGCCTTGAGGCCACAGGTTCCCCACCGACACAGGAGGGAGGGGCCGAGGCCTGTCTGTTCTGCCAGGTCCTGCTCTGGCTTGGACTTTTCTGAACCTCTGCGACCTGCCTGGGGCCTGCCGCCCTCCTTTCCTGGCATCTCGGCCCGCTGTCCGCCTGCCCGCCGCCCTCTCCTGCAGCCCGCTCGGCTGTTTTCTCAGCTTTGTTCACCCACTGTTAAGTTATTAACTTGTCAGGGTCTAGACTCCCCGCTTCCTTTCCCTCTTTGAACTCGCTGTTGGCTCTCTTCCCGCTCGCCCTCTCGGAAAGTCAGCATTTGCAAGGCCCGGGTTACGCTGCGGTCAGTATTGGCAGGCGCACAGAACTACAACTCACAGTCTAGCTGTAAAATGCGCAAGGCTTCTTAAAGGCATTGATGCGACTGAGAAGGAAATAACAGACACAACCCTCTCACCATTATCCTAGATGTGGAGGCAAATGGTGAATTTAAAATAGATTTTATTCAAAGTAATTTCTCCGAGAGGATTCGGTGTTAAGGGGTCACCTGTAAACATGTTAGGGACCATCAGATTCTTACATGTTAATTCACGGGTTCACTTAGGATCCTGAATGATCTTTAATTAGTTTTTAAAGCAGACTCAAAGAGCTAGATAAGTTGTTTTCATGAAAGTGTCGATACTCTGAGACATGCAAAGTTTGTCAAATTCTTTAGAGAGATTTGCAGAAGTTCCTTAAAGAGAAATGAGTGGTTTTTATCATTACTTAAAACTGTCGAAGTCATTGATAAATCATTTCTATAACTAAATTATATATCATTAAGTTAGCATAATTTATGTAACTACTTCCCTATATGTTGTTTCCAGACTTTTACTCTTATAACTAAGCATAAAATAAACATTTTTGCTTTTATTCATCTGAAAAAAAACTGTCAAAGTCATAAATTAACTTAATACAAGGTATCAGGGATGGAGACACAGACCGTTTCCTATTTGTCGACCTATATCCCACTGGTCTAAGGACCAGGGTAAGTGAGAAGTAATATTTCTGAGCATCTACTTATCATATTTATTTCTTGCCATCCCTGAGGTACTTATTATCTACAGTTTTACAAATAGAGCGGGCTCAAAACTGTGTAGTCATTTCCAAAATTCACACCTTTGTAGGGTGGTAGATATTACAAGTGCTGGTCTTCATGCTCGGCTGCGGAGAAGCAGCAGCCACTGTGGTAGTAACAGTGATGACAGCAGTAGCTCCCGGGTGTTGAATTCTCAACATCTCAGGACCCTTCCTAAATGTCATATGGCTTAATCCGTATGACAGCCCTGCAGGGATCACGATCGTCATTTTATAGAACAGGAAACAGCCCCAGAGAGGTTAAACTATTCCCAGCTATTCAGTGATGAGCTGGGAATCAACCAAGTCCCGTGTGACCTTAGGATTCTGCTCTGAAGTTGTCTTGTTTGTTAAGATTGGGCTGGTTCCCTCATCCCAAGAACAAAGTCTGAGGCATGGTAAATATCTTTTTCCTAATGTCGAATATGCAGCTGCCTTCTGGCCTTCCTATTGAGCCAGAATACAGAATGTTTACATTTTTACTCTTTGTTGGTCTTGGTAGGGGAGGACAGAAATGTCAGCGATATCTACGGGCTTATAAATTTTTCTCTTCCATCTAGCAACTGCCCTTGTCACGACCCACCCAAGACCCCCAAATGAGCCAAGAAAACCTCTGAGCACAGCCAGGATTAAATAGCACAAGTTGTTGAACTAAGTCCTTCACTGAATCTACAGATGAGTCCCTCAGACACGCACGGAACAGATTTACTCAGATTCGACTCATAATTCTAACAGTCTGTTTCCAGCTCAGTCTACAGCAACAAAGTAATAGAGGGCCCACTGCAGACAGGTGTAATAACACTAGAGATGCAGCCAGAGATAGGAAGAAAGAGATTTAAAAAAAAAAACAATAAGAAGCAGAAATGAGGGCCCAGAAGTGCAGCCGACCAGAGCTGTCTGGGGTCAGGTCAGACATGTGCATTGTCCATAGCAATGTCGCAGCAAGTCTTAGCAGTTAGTGTTGTTCATTATGGGGACACTGAACACTCATGAAAAGGCAACATTAAATCATGTTTGTTATCTCCAGTTTAGGAAGGCAGTGATGATATGTACAATGTTGGTTGTTTTTTTTTTTAAGAGGGAAAAAAAGCCCAAAGTGCATTAGTGCTTTGTCTACCCTTAAAATCCAGCTTTCCAAGAAAGATTTCCCAAGGCCCGGTGTGCTATTTCTGATTGTATCCCTGAAGCACAGGGTCCGGCACATAGGGTGTTGTCACTAATGTTAGATGATGAGATGTTGAATGACTTATTTCCTGGGGTTTCTGGATATAGTCCAGGGTGACTATGGAGGAGAGAAAGGGTAAGACCCCTGAGAGTTCAGCATTTATTCCGCCTACAAATGTGATTAAATGAGATGATACCATGCCTCCCTTCGAAAACAAGATCATTCAGTACATGGTAGTTGACCTTTGTCAATATTGACCAACATTGCTCATTGGGGAAGATGTAAAAGAAGTCAGAGCCTTCCTCCCATAGTGACTGGGCTGGGAGCTATTAACCAGCCGTCATCAGCACAAGCAGGGGTCCCAGGACTTCTCTGTGGGCTTACAGGCTCCCCACCCCTTGACGAGCCCAGGTAGTAAAGACTGAGCCCTGAATAAATCAGCGCTGTGTCTGGGAGAGACAGCGCATTCCAGAGAGTTGCAGGCAGCTGCAGGGTCCACGTGCGTCCTGGCGGGCCTGCTCCGAGCACCTGGCCTGCCTTCCCAGCACAGGGCTGGCTGTTTTACAGGTCACAGGCATTTTGAAAAGGCAGACTCGCTGACCTGTTTAACGAGCAAAGTTTCTGCACGAAAGCCCATCTCCCTCTCTCCAGCAGCCGCAAAACATTTACTAGGGAAGGGGCCAAATCTCTCAGTGCCAGAGGGATTTCTGGCCCTAACTGCTGGTGGAATTAGCAGGAGTTATCTATAAATCCCTGAGGCATCCATCAGCAGACAGAGCAAGGCTGCCTCTTTAAAGAAGTTCACTGACCTCTTGTTAACTTAACTCCTTGTTAGGAAATATCTAATCGGCTGTGAGCTAGCGCATCAGGGCCCAGGGGTCGCAGAAGCCAGGCTCGCTGTGGGCTGGGCTTCCAGCTGTGTGCTGTCTGGTGTCTGCCCTGACTGTTTTGTTTTCCTCTTGCAGCTATCTTTCAGATCATTCAGAGCATAAGGATGGGCATGTGAGAAGGCCGGGGAAGGCTGGGGCTTTGATTCAGCCGGTACCTGCAGGAAGTAAAAAGGCGGCAAGGAATAGAAAAAAGCCTCACTCAGTTGTTCCCTGATCACTTCATCTTGGATGTCAGACCAAACTGCCTTCTCACGGGACATCTTGGTGCATCCGGGTCTTCAAGCGGAAAGGACATTTTGCTTTTCTGTTGGCCGGATTGGTAGCCACGTGGGTTGTCCACGACAGTGCCGTCTTTTTGGTTCCCCCTTGGTTCACTAATGTATGCATGTGGCCCTCTGAATGATCGCTGGTTTACTTTCTACGGATACAGTCTCTCCTCCACTGGGAATTGGTTTTACAAATAAATGTCTTTGTTCAACCGTATACGCTTGTGGGTGACAGTGAGAGAGCTGAAGCGAAGAAAATAGCAGAACAGCTCAAGCGAGGTTGAGGCAGGTGGGGGAGCCTGGTTAGGCATCTGGAAAAGGGCGGGAATCGGAGGCCGGGAACCACAGCTAAATTCACCGGGCAGATACCTGGCCTCAAGGTCAAAGAAGCCCTGGGCGCTCTAATGACCTTGGGTTTTCCACACATTTGACTCTTCTTGTACACATATATATTTGTCTTGTTTTGTTTTTGTTCTCTTTTGGTCCAGAAGGGGCACACACAATGTGTGTGAAGGTCTGATTAGTCGTTATCTCCTCTGTGGTCCGCCTTGGGGCTTACACAGAGCAGATGTCCCAGGCCCAACCTCGGCCACCCCAGGGCTGTGGGCAGAGCAGGAGCCCTACAGCCCTTGGGGGATTTGGCTGTCAGGGTGCGGGCCAGGCCCTCCTCTCCTTGGCCAGCCTTCCCCACAGCCTCTCACGGTGTGCTGTCACCAAAGGAAGTTACAAGGACAGCGACAGCATGACAGGCAGGGTTAGAGGTGGTCACCCTGCAGCTTTAAGCATGGCTTTTTTTTTTTTTAATTCCATCTTTGCATTGGTAATTTTTTTTTGCCATTCCTTTGTGAGAGCTTTAAAAAGGAAAATGGAGAAGTGGTCCAGACCTCTCTGGACCACTTTAGGGTTTGGCTGTAAGTGGCACCATTTGAATTAGGGAGCTTTTTGTGCACTGGAGTCTTTCACCCCAGACCCTTTGGTGATGTTCTTTAAGGCTTACTTTTCTCCCTCCCTTTGGGAGTTCCCCTCCAAAAGCACCCGTCTTCCCTCCTCTTGCTTCCTCCCCGCTGTTCCAAAGTTAGCAGCCCCCAGCCCCTCCCAAGGTGGTAGAAGACATTCCCTGGCCACTGGAGGGCGGCACACAATGGATGCTCTGCGAGCTGGTCGCCTCATTCTGTTGGCTCTATCATCTTCGAGGTCACCAATAAGAGCAGCGCTCAGTGAAAGATCAGTCCCCAAGGCTCCTGCCCAGGGCCCAGGAGCCCTGCTGCCTGCTAAGAGGCAGAAGAAAGGCCCCTTGCCTTCAGGATACCCAGTCTGTGCTCCCACGCACACCCTGACCCCCAGCTTGCCCAGACGAGATTAGAGTGCAGGCCTTCTCTTTCTCCCCTAATGCTAATAAAAGCACACCACCAAACCACCGTAAAGGCCATTACTGGGCTTGAGCTTTGCGGTTCATCCTTTATGGGACAGAATGCTTTGTTCCCTAATTTTGCCTTTCCCATAACAGCAATAGTCAAAAGGGTGATTATCCTCATTTCAAGGAAAGTGAAACTGAAACCTGGCCAGAGTCGGCTCTGGATAGCCCCAGTTTATTCCCGGTTGGCAGACCTGGCGCATTCCATCAGCTGCCCGGGGTTGATTTCCTCTCCGCAGGCTGTGCAATCATCCACACATTGGCTCTCTTTTAGTCTCCAGGTAGCCTCCCTCGAGTACTCATAGATGGCAGTCTGCCCTTCCTGGTGACTTCTTCCATCGGTCCCCTGTGAGCAGAGATGAGAAGTAAGTAAGTTAGGGGCATCATTGTCGTATGCTGCACAGCAGAGACTGCAGCATCTTCTCCGAGACACGCAGTGAGAAATATACACAACCCAACACATAACATACCCACCAAAGCAAGTGTTACAAAACGACATATGTTATTCTCACCACATGTGATATACTCTGATTTTTTAATAGTCTACTTAATTGTTTTTAATTCTGATTTCATAACCCATGAATAGTTTTCAACATTGCTCTTCAGAAGAAAACCAAGCCCTTAGTAGGGGACAGGTGAGCAGGGCTCACAAGGCAAGAAAGTTGGAACCCACTTTGCAACGTGGTGAGAACCTGAAGTCCCCATCGCAGTCACAGCCAATCAGGAACTCAAGTGGCACTTAATAAATGACTTGTTTTGGGATTTAAGGCACATTGGCTGGTTCTGCAGAGAAAGCTGGGAGCCCAGGTGAGCCTGTGGATCTAGCACCAGCTTGAATCCACTGAAATTCTGAAATAAACATCAGGTTACATTTTTCAGCATTCACTGGCTGGGAGTCACAATCACTTAGATGGCAGTGGGGAGTTCTCCAAAGTAGGAACCCACCCAAGCCTGCTGCAGATCAAACTCTCCGGGGAAGATGTGCATGCATGTGTATTTTGCATATGTATTTTTTAAAAGATGTTCAGATGATTCTAATAGTGCTTATCCAGCAGTGAACATTTGGGAATCAATTCGCCACCAGACTTAGTTTAATTAAACCAAAGCAGAGACCCAGAGGCAATGCCCCACACCTGTCATTGCATTCATCCTGACCAGGGAGCTTCTCCCTTCTTCGATGTCCTAAAGCATCTTGGGGGCTCCATAGGGCTCCAGAACATGACCACTCTTCCTGGGAAGGCCAGTGCCCCGGTGCATGTGCTCCCTGAACTCACAGGAAACGCCCTCAGACATGGGGCTGCACTTTGTTATAAGACGATTCTCATCCTCTCCAGACACAAGAACATCCTAACACAATAGCAATTCTTCCACAGTTGTCCTACAGTGTCCACAGATGTCCTTTGTCCTACACGAGTCATCATCAGGCTTCAGCTGCAAGCTGTGAAAGTATATTAATAGCTCTTGGCAGAAGGTCCCTTTTTGTAAAGAAATCTTCAAGTCCCAAGGCTTCATCTGCCAGCCATGGGCCATGACTTCCTCTCCAGGGGTCAGCAAACTTCTTCTGTAAGGGGCCAGATAGTAAATATTCTAGGCTTTGGGGCCACGTGGTCTCCAGACTATTCAACTGTGCTGCTGTAACTTGAAAGTAGCCATTGACCACACATAAATGAATGGTCGTAGCTCTGTTCCAATAAAACGTAATTTGAAAACCAGGTGAGGCTTGCAGAGCTATGCCAACCCTTGCTCTAGAGCAGCAGTTCTCAAATTATCGTTCTCTCCTCCCCCAGACTCATCAGCATCCCTTGGGAACTTGTTTGAAATGTAAATCCTCAGGCCTAACACAAACCGTGGGTTTTAAAAGCCTTCCAGGTGATTCTCTTGAAAGCTGGGCATTTGGAAACCACTGCTCTAGGTCTGGTCCAGACCTGTCTGCTCCGGCGAGTTGCCATGGTTAGCCTTACCCCCTACGCGCCTCTGCCCTTCATCCCTCACAAACTAAGTATACCTTAGGACTTAATTTACTATTATAGGCCTAGAGTTTTGGTCTCTGCCTGTTTCATGTCTCTATATTTTTTCTCCCAATTAGATTGAAACCCCTTGAAACTAGAGTCTGTATCTTTGATTTCCATTTCTACCCCCATCACTGTTTTATTTTAAGCACTTAATAAAGGCAGGAAGACCTTCACTTTTATTATAATAGCTTTTGAGATCTTAGAGAAAATAGCTAAGGGCTGGATGCAGTGGCTCACGCCTCTAATCCCAGCGCTTCGGGTGGCCAAGTGGGAGGATCGCTTGAGCCAAGAGTTTTTGTGACCAGCCTGGGCAACATAGCAAGACCGTGTGTCTACAAAAAACAGAAAAATTAGCCGGGCATGTTGGTACACGCCTGTAATCCCAGCTACTCAGGAGACTGAGGCAGGAGGATTGCTTGAGCCTAGGAGTTTGAGGCTGCAGTGAGCTATGAGCTATCATGATACCACTGCATTCCAGCCTGGGTGACAGAGAAAGACCCTATTTCAAAAGAAAAAAGAGAGAGAGACAAGATAGTTAAGCACAGAATTTACAGCTTACAATTTATTTTTAAAAACTATACATTAAGTGTCTACAATGTACCAGACCCTGTTTTAAGGAACCAAGTCCCTGCCTTTGTGGAACTTACATTCCAAGGGGAGAGACATAATAGACACATAAATACTAGGAAGAAAAATAAAGCAAGATAATGTGATGGTAACTTGTAGGGCAGATGAAATTTTAAACATTATGGTCAGAGGAAGGCCAAGAAGAGACCACTGCATTTTTATGACCTAAAAGAGCACATGTGGGCCTTGCATCTAACCCTCTTTGCATAACAGTGCTCATTTCAGTATTAGTCAGGATAGAGTAAGCTGGGCTGCAGGAACAAGAGCAGCTCAGCGGCGTCACGCAATAAACATTTATTTCTCTCTCACACAAGTCTGATGCAGGCTGGTGAGGCTTCCCTCCAAGCGGTGTCTCAGTCATACAGGTTCTGCTGCCATCCCAATGTCGCCTCTGCATAGAGAGAGATGCCAGGGACAGCAGCTCTTCCCTGCTTTGGCCCAGAAGTGGCCAAAATTATCACATGGCCCAATCTATCTGCAAAGAATCCTGGGAAATGTCAGGGCACACATGGCTATTTGGTAAACTCTGTTTTTGCCACTATATTCACTATATTTTCTGCCTGTCCTGTAATTGTCAGATCAGTGCTTAGTTGTGGCAGTTTTCTAGCCATTACCTTGTTTTAGAGCCTTAATCTCACCAGGCTCCTTTGGTCCCTAGGCTGTACCCCCATGTCCAGCTCATGGACAGTGGGTAAGACGCTTGCTGTGGCCCACTGGTGGGTGACCATGTGACTTATCACCCACACCAGGATACTTTTAAGCATGAAAGAGAGTACTGTCAATAATCATGCCAGGACTCCAAACGTAAACTGGGACCATCCTAGGCAAATCAGCACATGTGGTCACCCAGCCGTGCATAGATGCGTCAACCCTCATCTCAAGGGACACTGGATTAAGTCGGAAAGTTTTGCACTTGCACAAGTCTTTTGTGCATTGCATAGAGCAATCTGCTAAAAAGAAATTCAGAATTCAGCTTTCCCATAAGGTAGGATAGGCTCCCAGCTGACACTTACAGTAGGCTCACTGTGTGCCGGACACCATTCGGGTACTTCCCCCAGGCAGGTGCTGATTTATCTCTTTCTTACAGATGAGGAAACTGAGACACAGAAAATTTGAAAAAATTGCCTGTCTCTGCTGCTAGAAAACAGGCAAGTTGGGACTCAAAGCCAAGAGGACAGCCCCCAGCCTCTGTGCTCCGCACCACTGCACTGCCCGGTCCTGCCCACAGGAAGGGCTGATTTTCTGTTTGCTTTTGTTTTTCATGGCTCTACATCCAACACTTAGAACAGTGCCTGGAATTCAGTAAATATTCATTAAATAATTGAATGAATGAACAAAGGAATTGTAGTAATCCTCCAGCGAGGCTCAGGTTGTAGAGGACAGGACAGGATCACAGAATAGCCCAGGACCGAACGTTGGGGTGCTGGCTCCTGCCTGGCTTCTGCCCATCACTGTGTCCTCTTTGCCCTGATGTGCTCAGAGCACATACGGAGATATCCTGCCCGTCCCCACCACAGGGCTCTCATGAGAGCCACAGGGCTCTCATGCTCTATGTGCCATTACTTTGAAAAAATTGTAAAATGCTATACAAATTATATATAGAACTATTTTATATATAATTGCGTATATAACCATGGTTGGCAATCATATAATAACATCATAATTATTGCTACTCAGGACAGTCTCCGTGGGCACTGCACAGAGAAGAACATTGCATCGTGTTCCAAAGCTGTTCCCGCCAGGGTCCCATCTGAGAACCTGTCTCAGCAGCAAGAATGCCCAGACAGAAGGGTGTGAGGGGGCCAGCACCATCCCTCCCAGCTAAAGGAGAAGAGTTCCAGTGCACATGCTCTTGTCAGGGTCATGATCTTGTACATTATCATTGTTACTTATAATAATTTCTGAAGGTTGAGTTTAGGCAAGATTCCAAGTCAATCTGGGCCGTGCAAGACCACTGGTATCTGTTAAGAGGCTGACCGGCTGCTGGTGTCATTCTGATGTTTGTTGTCCTCAAACCTCCTACTATGTTACTCCTGAAGTGAATGGGGGAGGAGATGCAGTCAATTCACACAGCATTGGAGATTCAAAACAGATGGAGAAAGAAGTGGGCAGGAGGGAGGACGGGAAAGAGAGAGAGAGAGAAGGAAAGACAGGGAGCCGGGGTCTAATGTGCAGCATGGCAACTGCAGTCAGCAACGCCGTGTTGGACACTTGAAATTTGCTAAGAGAGGTGATCTCAAATGTTCTCACCACACACAAAAAAGTGGTAATGAAGTGAGGTGATGGGCGTATTAACCAACCTGATTAGCGTAATCATTCCACAGTATATACGTATATCAGATCATCACGTTGTATGCCTGGAATACCTACAATTTTATTTGCTAGTTATACCTCGATAAAACTGGGAAGAAAAGAAAGGGGAATAAAGGGAGAAAGAGAAAAAGAAGCTGGGAGAGAGAGAAGGAAGGACAGGGGCAGGGGGTGATTTTCTGATGTTTTAGTGATTCATGTTCTCATTCACAAGAAATCACAGGAGGCCAGGCTCAGTGGCTCACACCTGCAATCCCAGCACTTTGGGAGGCCAAGGTGGGATGATCACTTGAGCCCAGGAGTTTGAGACCAGCCTGGGCAACACAGCGAGACCCTGTCTCTAAAAAAATACACAAATAAGCCTACGTGGTGGTGCACTCCTGTAGTCCTAGGTACCCAGGAGGCCGAGGCAGGAGGATCACTTGAGCCCAGGAGTTTGAGGCTGCAGTGAGCACTGCACTCCAGCCTGGATGACAGAGGGAGACTCTGTTTCTAAAAAAAAGAAATCATAGGATATGTTTTGCCTCAGCCAATTACAGGGTCTTGCATGTGACTCCTCCCACCATCTCAATCTCCACTCTCAGAACCTCACCTGGGGACTTGGGGGGAATGGTTTTGGGATAATGGTGGAAATTTGTTTAGTTCCAAAAACGTGTATTATTTCCTTATGGGGAAAGGGTTTATTTCCCCTTGTTTTTTATCTGGCTATTATCATTTTGATAAACCACCTTCAAACTGGATTAAGCTAGAGGTGTCAAGGGCAGGTGAGAGTAGAATGAAGGTAGATTTCCGGTGACAAGGTGCGAATAGGATTGTCAGCGAGGCAAATTCACACGCAGGAAAGGGCCCTCAGCCACGTGGAAAGAGCCCATCTTGGGAGCTCAGTCAGGGCGGAGAGCAGGTTGTGTGGGGGCGCCCGGCCCCCTCCTGGACTCCCAGGCTGGGGGCTCCCCAAGGCTCCAGGAGCACGATGACACCTTGTGCAAGCCAGCAGCATCCTGCATCTCGGCCCCTCTCTTCACGCTGGCACTTGGTGCACGATCTGAGTTTCCTCCTGAGGAAGTCAAGGTGGCTGCCAGAATACACAACTGTCAACGTGACGATGACACAACACATACCTGCATGTTAGACGTGTGTCTACAAAACTGGTGTTTACTGTTTCTTCTGGAAGGTTATTTGGAACATAAAGGAAGAAGAGAGGCTGATGACATTGTTCCAAGCTCTGCATATGGGATTCTTGGGCTTTCTGCACGGTGGGGAAACGTTTCATTTCTCCCGGCATGTGCCGAAGGAAGCTCCTGTCTGGTGTTTCTGTCCTGCAGCAAGTGCAGCAAATAGGCGGAGGCCGGCGAAGGAACCCAGATGCTCCCCTGTGAATCAGGGCCATTCTCGGTCAGCTGCCCTACCTGTATTTCAGGGGACCTCTCCCCAGCTCCCAATCTCCTAGGTTGACCGGCAGCCCTGAGAAGGGCCGGGCTTGGCTCCGGAAAAGACGGGATCCCGTTCAGGCCGAGTGAGACCCGTAAGATGTCTCCCCGTTTGCTAATATCAGGACAGCCACCTGAGATCGTTTATTTGTGTTGGAGAAGGTTCCTGCTGCTTCCCAACCTGGCCCACATCCTGTGGGGCTGAGCAGGGGAGAGTCGCTGATGCAATAACCCAGCTCGGCTTTTGCTGCCAGCTGCAATGGGCGGGAGGAAGCCGGCGCGGGAGGTCAGGGCCGGCCAGCCGTGCAAAATAGCCTTCACGCAGCAAGGAAGCCACCCTTGACAACATGTCCCCAGGGGCGCTGGGAGCCTCCTCATGCCTTTGTCTATCTGTCAGCCTCCTGAGTGTGTGTATGTGTCTCTGTCTTTCTCTCTGCATGTTTCTCTGTCTCTGTCTCAGTCTCTCTCTGTCTCTTACTCTGTGTGTGTGTCTCTCTCTGTCTCTTTCTGTCTCTGCCTTCTTGTCTCTCTCAGTGTGTCTCTGTCTGCCTCTGTCTCTTACTAAGGAGCAGCCACTGCTACTCTATATCTAACAGGACTACTTATTCTCTGCTTTGAGTTGCAGACTATGCCTAGGCTTGGGGTTTTTCACCCCGTCACCTCTTCAAGCTTCATCAGCTGGCTGAGGCCTGTGCTGGGCTGGCCGGGTCACTCCCTCCCAGACCCCATTAGGCATGCTCTCCCTCCAGAAGCCTGTCCCTCTTCCCGCTTCCCGAATGCTCCTTACTCACCTCTCTCAGCAGCCAGAAAGAGTCTGGGGCAAATGCAAACAGTTCTTTGGTTTGGTTATTCACATTTCTTGGTGTGAAGGTGGAGGAGGAGTGCCAGTAGTGCTGCCACCACGGCTCAGAGCCCGTCCTGAGGACGAGGAGAACCTGAGCCTGCCGGTGCACAGGCAGCCCTGCGGGGACCCTCCAGCAGGGCTCTTGTTAGCCTCCTTCCAGAGACCAGACGGAAAATGTTTTGTAAATGTTAACCACAAAAGTCCCCCATGATGGCCTGGATTGGGCTCTACACGCCTTGTCTTTTTGGAGCTATCACAAAGGGGAGCATACTTCATGCTGCAGGTGGGGGCTGGGGCTCCCACTGGCCTCACAGGAGCTGCGCTGGGGCAGCCCTGTTAGGGCCTGGAGTGACCCGGGACCCATCCCCATCCAGGGGCGAGAGGCTGTCTGGGCTTCGTGATTAATCCTGCACATCTGGGAAGCAGTTCTCCTGCCAAAGATAAGAAGATGAAGCCCAGATGATTCGCTAGGCCTGGGAGGCTGGGCACACAGCAGCATCCCAACCAGCAGGGAGGGACGTGCAGCCACCACCGCAGACTCCCACAGTTCCGTCCCTGCTTCCAGGCAGATTCTCTAAGCACCATGCGCCGAGGTACTGCAGGGAATCCAGAAAATTATTTTCCTTCATACAATGGAGGCTGTGTTATTTAAGTTTAAAAATACAATGGGGGAGGATGGTGAGCACAATCAGCTCTATGAAAGAATAATCAGGCGAGGGAGCTTTTCCCAGAGGCTGGTCCTCCTCCTCCCACCTCTGGCCTCCCTCCTTCCCTCCCCCTCCCCTCTCCCTCCACCTTCCCCTCTCGGTCTCTGGGCCTCTATAATAATCAAAGTCATCAACATGGCCATTACTGCGTGTAAGGTACTATTCCAAGTGCTTTTCAGATCATTTAACCGCCAAAACTCTATGGGGTATGTTCTGTTTCTCTGTTTCACATTCTCCTTCTCTCTTTCTGCCTCTTGTCCCTGTCACACACACCCTACACCTTGGGCCTCTCTCTGTCTCTATCACCGACACACACGCACACACACGAACACACACACAGTCTAATAAGAAGCAGATCACCGGCTGGACGCGGTGGCTCACGCCTGTAATCCTAGCACTCTGGGAGGCCAAGACGGGTGGATGGTTGCTCAAGGTCAGGAGTTTGAAACCAGCCTGAGCAAGAGCAAGACCCCATCTCTACTAAAAATAGAAAGAAATTAATTGGACAACTAAAAATATATAGAAAAAATTAGCCGGTCATGGTGGCACATGCCTGTAGTCCCAGCTACTCGGGAGGCTGAGGCAGGAGGATTGCTTGAGCCCAGGAGTTTGAGGTTGCTGTGAGCTAGGCTGACACCACAGCACTCACTCTAGCCCCGGCAACAGAGCGAGATTCTGTCTCAAAAAAAAAAAAAAAAGAAGAAGCAGATCACCTTCTCAGGCAGGAATAGCCTCACAGCAGAGGAATGTCCTCCGTGGTGCTCTGCTGAGCCTCCTGGAATTCACCTGAGCCGAGCCACCTGGGGCTGGGCTTGCCCCGAGGTGCCTCGTACTTGGCTGAAGTTCCTGGAGAGGAAAGCAGCCTCCCCTTACCCCTACGTAGGGGTGCCCTGCCTGGCAGGGGCAAAGCTGGGCCAGGACCAGGGGCTGCCCTTTTTTCCATCCTTGGCACTGCTCAGACCTCGAGGGGCCAGGCAGGGGTGAGGGGAGAAACAAAGAAGACGCTTTCCTTTCCCGGCTGCAGCAGCGCCGGCTAGAGAACGGCCAAGCCTGGATTCTGGCCTGGACCGCGCCCCTCACTGCACCTGGATGGCGGTTTTCCATTTCTCCCACAGGGAGACAGGTTATACCTGTGTTTACTTTAGGGGCAGAGTGTCCTTTCCAACAAAATCAGAGCAGCCCAGTGTGTGTAAGTACAAAGCGGGGCAGGGCGGGCTCTGTCCAGCCCACCCTTCGCCCTCCGCCGAGCCGCAGCCCTTTCCAGACTTGCTCCCCGAATAAACCCTTTCTGGGTGCAGACCGCGCTTCGTCCATGGCGCTGGGGTGCACAAGGCCGAGCCCAGGCTGCCCGTCCCCCAGGAACCTTCAGCCAAGGGGAGAGAGGGACAGGCAAGCGGGTCAACGCAGCGACCTTGACAGCTGGCCTCGTTAACAGGGGCAATGCGCAAAGCCCAGTGGGTCAGCCCAAGGAAGAGTGAGCTAAAATGGTCAGTCCTCTTTGGGGTGTATCCCCCAAAAGAACTGAAACAGCAGCTTGGAGAGGTGCTCGCGTACTCACGTGCATAGCAGCGTTACTCACAACAGCCGAGAGCGGGGGCGGCTCAAGTATCCATCAGCCGCCGCGGACCGGGGCCACATGCGTCGTACGCACACAGTGCCGTGCTACCCAGCCTTAAAAACCAAGGAGACTCAGGCACATGCTACAGCATGCGTAAGCTGGGAGGGCGTTATACTCAGTGACATAAGCCACTCACAAAAAGACAAACACTGCGTGATCCCACTTACACGAGGTACCCACAGTAGTCAGATTCACAGAGACGGAAAGGAGAAAAGCGGTCGCAGGGGCTGGGGTGGGGGAGAGGAGAGTTAGGGTTTAACGGGTACAGGTGTCAGTTCGGGAGGATGAAATGTCCAGGAGATGGATGGTGGCGATGGTTGCACAGCCGTGTGAATGTATTCAATGCCCTAACTGTACGCCTCAACATGGTGAAGATGGTAAGTATGTTATGCGTATTTTACCGTAATTAAAATTAATAATTCTTAAAAAAAATTGTAGAGTCTATGTCTCAAAAAATGGTGGCTAAGGTTTGGCATGGGCTGAGGGGGAGCAGGGCAGAGGAATGCCGGGTGAGTCCGGCTCTAGCCCTGGGCAAAGGCGTCCCCTTGGTGGTCTCCAGGCCCCTGCGTGTGTTCTTCCTCTCGCCAGACACTTTTCCTTCTGCATTTCCATGGCTCCAGTCCGCTCAGCTCTCTCTACAACTGTCACCTCCTCGAAAAGTGCCCCTGACACTGACTACGTGAACCTCATACCCAAGCACACGGGGACATGGTGCTTGCCTCCCGCCTTGGCAGATTTATCTTCCGCACGGCACTTACCACGGTCTCCTATGCGGTTAAACATATCTTTGTTTGCGTCTTTTCTGTTTCTCTCATTAGAATATAAACTTCACAAGGACAGGGGCTCTATTCTGTTCATCATCCTCTCCCCTGTGCTTGAGATTGTAGATGCTGCTATGCATTCGAAGAAAAATGAATAAACAAGTAAGAGGATGGTCTGTTTGGCTCGCCAAGGCTCCCTGGAGCTGGAGGCCGAAGCCCCGCCTGGCCACAGGCCTGTCTTTCTCACATGTCTCCCTTTCAAGAACCTGGCAGGAAAGGCAGGGTTTGCAGATTTGATTCAGAATCTCAGCTAAATAGTATCTATGATCATCTTCTGCCCTTTGAACTTGGCCTCACAGTTTAAATATCGGGAGAATGACAGACGCTGAATTAAGAGGGGAGATTCCATTTTAGACGACATACGTAACTCAGTTTTTAAAGTAGAGTCATGCAGTCGTGCAGTTTTTGAGGTGGACAGACCATGACTTAGGCTGAGTTGGAAGCACTGAGAGAGTATCCAGTTGCAAATGGATTGCAGGGCCTGTGTTGTGCTCTTGGTCTAACTCTGCACACAATCAGGGCAATAAGACATGTTTTTGTGGAAGAGAAGGAGCTGCTGATGATAGCAAGGACACAGTGGAGAGGACCAGGAAGCCTGGGGCGAGCTCATAAGGTCAGCTTTCCACTGCACGCCTGCTCTGGAGCCTCTGGGCTGCTGGCGTGGGGGCCTGTGGTTCCCAGACATTAACTTTTTTTTTTTTTTTTTAGATATGGGGTCTGACTCTGTCACCAGGCTGGAGTGCAGTGGCACCATCACAGCTCACTGCAACCTCCAGCTCCTGGGCTCAAGTGATCCTCCCTCCTCAGCCTCCAGAGTAGCTAGGACCACAGGCATGTGCCACCATGCCTGGCTAGGTTTTTAATTTATTGTAAAGGCAGAGTTTCTCTATGTTGCCCAGGTTGGTCTTGAACTCCTGGGCTCAAGCAATCCTCCCACCTCAGCCTCCCAACGTGCTGGGGTTACAGGCATGAGCCATCACACCCAGCTATAGTTCATAATTTTATGAACCTGATTCTTAAAATTACTGACGTACATCAGCGTGTGTTAAGAACTCTTATCTCTCACTTCCCAAATTAGGCGGAATCTAAAAAGAAGCCAACATTGAGTAAGAAGTCTATGAACAACTGAAGATAGAATGGTAATTGCATTTGCTTTTTCAAGGCAATGGGGTCAACTCCCATTAAATGCATCATCACTGGGGCATTATAGCATCCTCCCTCCTTACGCCTTAGAATTACTGCTGGAATCACGGACTCTACACAATGGAGGGGAAGGGAAAGGTCACTAGGCTCAGCTTTTTAAGCCTTGGGTTGCAATCATTTTGCAGGCCGTGAAATCAATTCAGTGGACCATAACAAGAATTTAATTTGAAAATTGAAATAGAGCAGAATTAAACAGAGAAGATCACGGTGTTGCCCACAGTCAAGGTAAGCATTGCTTGATGGATCTTCTTGTTCAGTTACATATAAACATGAATGTGTAAACTGCATTGCAACATGAAATATGCTTCTGAGTATGAGTACTGGTCAAAAAACATTTGAAAGCTACTCCCCTGATCCATTTTCCACAAAGGGCTCAAAACATTCCTCAATGCCTGAATTTATTAAGTGCCTGCGGCGTGGAAGGCACTGAACTGGCTCCTGGGGACACAGAGATGACTAGAACACTGTGCTGGGCAGGGTCCCTGCAGGAACCAGGTGGCGCACCCTAATTGGATAACATGAGGAGAGTTTAATAAAGGAGCTATTTATATGGTGGGGGCAGAGTACAGGGAAACTAAAGAGATGGTGCAGACCCCCGGGGCTGTGAACAGCAGAACAAGGTAGGAAGGGGTGAGGGAAGGGAGCTGCTTCCAGCACCCAAAGCCACATGCAGAGGCCTTTCTCACAGAGAGGCTGTCGCCTTGAGTCCAGGGAGGCAGCCAGAGCTCAGCCCTCATCTCCAGCCCATGAGCCTAAGCTGCTGGCACTGGCCAACACCACCGCACCCCAGAAACTGGAGAGCACAGGAGCCCAGGGACACAGTCTACATGGGGCAGTGGGTGGGGGTAGGAGGCAGGGAGAGCATGGGGGCCAGACAGAAGATGACTGGCACACACAAAATCTCTGCCCTGCAGGAACTTATATTGGATGGATGAGAAGGCACATACTCAAAAATCCACAGTGACACAACTATGCTGGAAGTGTTTTCCTGGAGGGTTTTTCTGGAGATCATTTCATAGCAATGGCTGACATTCTTTTGTCTAGAACCCCTAAGTCTTTTTTTATATAAGCTCTGGATCATTTTTTAATGGACTAATAAATATTTTTATGAATGAATAATTCTTTTTAAACTACCTGAAATGTTGACCTATAGCATTAAGCTTAGCATGTCTTCCCGACTTCCAAAACCTACACATCTCCAACCCTTTGAATTGAGTTTAATGCAGCAAATAAGTATGAGGTGAATGAAGATTCTGGAAGAGATACTGTGAACGATGCATGAGAAGAACATGCTCTACAGTTTTCAAGTAGCTTAGAATCCAGTGAGGCAGAAGGGTGGATGGATGGATGGATGAATGAATAGATGATAGGCAGAAGACATAGGTTACATAAAGACATAAAAAGATCTTTGGAGCAATTTCTGGTTGTAAAATATTAGTGTGGAGGAGTTGCTATGATTTTTCAAGGTTCTGGAAATATTTCATCTTGAGGTTCACCAAACCATCTTCACAGCTCAGCATGTCTGAAGGCTTTTACCACATGAACCTCTGGTTGCCTGTTATCTGTCTACACCGTGGATGACTGAGGACCAGTCACCCGCCTTTCACCTTCATGACATTTGCCCTAGAATGTGCCCCTTGGGTCTCCAGGTTTGTATCATCCTCTGCTTTCTCTTTTCTGGGGTTGATCCTTAGTTTATTTCCAAAAATTTCCCTAATTTTTACAGATGTGCCTTCCAAGGGGTGGTCATAGGAAGCAGCCTTCCTAATGCGCCCTTTGCAAGTTTTGTGTCAACTGCCTTAAGCTCACGGCTTCCCGCCTCCAGCCCGCCTCTAGTAACCTCACACCTCAGTTCTTATCATCTCAGATTGTTTTCTTCCGTGGGTCTTGCTGTACCCCCCACACCATCCGCTTCCTCCATGTTTCTTAGAGCAGCACTTTTTTCAATCCAGCCAGCCAGGCTTCAGGGATCCTCCTGCCTCAGCCTCCTGAGCAGCTGGGACTACAGCTTCGCTCCACCGCGCCAGCTGATTTTTTTTTCTGTTTTTAGCAGAGACGGGCTTTCATTCTTGCTCAGGCTGGTCTGGAACGCAGTGTGTGCAGTGTCTGCCACAACACACAGCTCCCTCTTTCTGAAGATTGGGGGGATTCTGACACAGAGATCTCAGGACAGGGAAAACCGTGCAACTTTCAGCAGATCCATCCATTCTCCATATATATATATATTTCCTTTTTTTAATTTAAAGAGATTTACTCTGAGCTGAATATGTGTGACCAGCCTGGAGCACATGGCCTCAAGAGGCCCAGAGACGATGTGCCCCTCCCAGTATTTCCTGGGCACCCACTCTGTGTCAGGCACTCCGGGAGGGGCAGAGAGGAGACAGACCCGCACTTACAGGCAGGCGAGGGGGCTGCCCTGGGCAGGGAGTGCAGGATGCTGCGGGCGCAGAGAGCCACGCTCTCCAACCGAGTTCGGACAGGGGAAGCTCCTGGCAGAAGAGGCAGAGGAGCGGAGCCGAATGGAGAACGAGATGGCAGGCCCAGGAGCGGGAGAAGTTCGGCTTCTCCATGCCACAGAGCAGGATGGGCTGGAGAGAGCAAGGGAGGGTGTGAGGCAGAGGAAGAAACTGGGGTTTTAGCTAAGGGCCACAGGAAGCCACTGACAAATTTTAAGCCAGAAGTGATAGCATCAGACTGCTCATATTTCCTTCTTTCTTTGATAGCTGGGAAGCTAAGAACTGAAGCTGCAGCCCACTGCTGGCAGCCACTGCGGGCCACCGTGAGCACTTGGGAGATGCAGCCACCCTTCCTGCATCTTCTCACCCCTGGGCCCCAGTGTCCTCAGTCATTAACTCTCATGGTACTTGTGCATCTCCACAAGCCCTATCAAATATTAATAAATGAACCATGTTAGCACATTTCCTCCCGTAACTGCTCTGGAGTTGCACATTTATATCCCCGTTTTATAGGGAAGAAAACTGAAGCTCAGAGAAATGAGGCAACTTGCCCACCGCCTGAGAATCATTTCATTCGTTATTGGGACTTGTTCAACATCTCACTGCCCCAGCAGATTACAAACACACCGAGGGCAGCGACCGTGTCTACTGTGGTTTTGGGAGTGTGCCTGCTGCCAGCACAGGGGCCCCCACGTGGGAGACCCCGGCAGTGCTGCTCCGACTGACCCGCCCTCCCTGCTGGTGACTCCAGGAGCCAGCTGCGGTCAGAGCCAATCTGAGCGCTGTCCACTCCACCACACTGTCTGGTCCCCGCCTGCTGTGGCTTCTCACCTGCCATGAACTGAGCCTCTCCTCCTCCTCTCTACATATACATACTTTTAAAGAAGACCCAATATTTAACTCTTAAGTACATCAAGTTACTAAAACCAGGCTAACATTTGATTGCCTGTGGAACTAGACTTTTGGCCAAGTGCGATAGGTCACACCTGTAACCCTAGCGCTCTGGAAGGCCAAGGCTGGAGGATCACTTGAGGTCAGGAGTTCAAGACCAGCCTGAGCAAGAGCAAGACCCTGTCTCTACAAAAAATAGAAAAATGAGCCGGGTGCAGTGACATGTGCCTGTAGTCCCAGCTACTTGGGAGGCTGAGGCAGGAGGATCTGCTAGAGCCCAGGAGTTTGAGGTTGCTGTGAGCTATGATGAAGCCAAAGGCACTTGAGCTGGGGCAACAGAGCGACACTCTGTCTAAAAGACTCTGCCTAGACATTTAGGCCTGGAAGAAACCTGAGCAATGATTCTGATCTAACCAACCCATTTTATAGTGAATAACTCAGGCTCAGAGAGTGGGTGGCTCCCCAAGGTCACACAGCTAGTTACCAGCAAGGTGTGGATCCAGCAATGATTCTCAGGTGCCTCAAAAATGTCCTGTATCATGTTAACTGTGTCACTTTGTTCATTCAGAAACATAAAAGAGTACATTTGTTTTTGTTTTTGTTTTAGAGATTGGATTTTGCTCATGGCCCAGGCTGGAGTGCAGTGATATGATCATAGCTCACTGCAGCCTCAAACTCCTCGGCTGGAGCAATCCTCCTGCCTCAGTCTCCTGAGTAGCTGGGACTATAGGTATGTGCCACCAAACCTGGATAATTTTTAAATTTTTTTTGTTGAGATGAAGTCTCTGTTGCCCAGGCTGGTCTCCAACTTCTGGCCTCCCAAAGTGCTGGGATTATAGGCATGAGCCACTGTATCTAGCCTTAATATATTTAGATACAGATCTGGTGAGAATTTATTTTCTAATAAAAAGATTTTCAACCACAGCCCCTAGCCACCATTTTGCCTCAGCTACTCAGGGCCTCCCCTGCTCACTCACAACCTCTCCCTGGGCCATTTATCTCTTCCATCTGGGCTTTCACCCGCTGCTGAAAACCTGGAGAGTCCCAGACAGCCGTAACAGCAGTGAACACGCCTGGAGCACGTCCAGGCGTGCAGTGCCTAGGCTATCTCATTCAGTCTTCACCACAACCCTAACACACTACACAGAGGAGGAAACTGAGGCACAGAGAGGTAAAATGAATTGCCCATAGCTGTAGGTGGTGCATGGGGATGGCCCAGCTACCTGGCTCTGCGGCAGGTCCCCTCAACCAGGATGATGTTGTCTGCAGAGCTCAGCTCCAGCTCAGGGTCCTCAGGTCCTGCTGAGCTCCAAATCCCCACGGCCCGCTGCCTGCTGGGCTCCCCATGACCCATGGGCTATCCCGTGACCAATGCAAAACCGAACTCAGCTTCCAGCCCTAAACACGCAGGTTGCCTGGCACAGTGCCAGTCACTGCTGTCCCTCGCTTCCTTCTCCCCCATCACATTCCACTGTGTGTTTTATTCCTAACGATTTCTCAGACCTTCTCCCTCCTCCCAGGGTCACCGCCACTGTATGTGGCTACCATTTCCTAAGTAGCCTCTGTGCTTTAGTGTCAGCCACAGCCCCTGCTGGGCCCCTCGCCCCCAACACAGGATTTCTAATAGCAAGTCTGAGCACATGCCCACCTGCCTGCTTCACTCTCTTGGTGGCCCCCGGGGCCTCTTCTGGGGTGAGCAGCCTCAGGTTTGGCTGCACAACCCAGGTCCCAGGCTAGGCCATCCTCTTTCACAAGGCTCTGCTTTTATATTAACACCTGTCTTCCCTCCCTCATCTCCCGCAGAGCTGCCCCTTAAACTTATACACGCTTAGTACTTTTTCTAGATTACAATTGTTTACTTTCCTTCTCTCCTCCCAGGCAGCAGGAACTGCATTATGGAGCTCAGAGCTATGTAGTACACAGACTATTTACGCAGAGAAGATCTCATTGCATACAGGCAGATGGGTGGAGTGAAGGAAGGAATGAAAGGCATCATGAGGGTTCATTTTAATGTGCCAACTTGACTGGGCTAAGGGATGCCCAGACAGCTGGTCAAGCATTATTTCTGGGTGTGTCCGTGAGGGTTTCTGGAAGAGATTAGCATTGGAGTTGGTGAACTCAGTAAAGCAGATGGTCCTCTCCAGTGTGGGTGGGCCTCACCCAATCTACTGAGGGCCCGGCTAGAACAAAAGGCAGAGGAAGAAGTCACTCTCTCTTCCTGAGCTGATTTATCCATCTTCTCCTGCCCTTGGATGTCGGTGCACCTGGTTCTCAGGCCTTCGGACCTGTACTGAATTACAAGACTGGCTTTCTGGTCCTCCAGCTTGCAGACAGCCGACCATGGGACTTCCCAGCCCCCATCACATGAGCCCTTCCCATAGCAGATCTCCTCTTACATCTCTAAATGTATCCCATCGATTCTGTTTCTCTGTAGAACCTGACTAATACAGCCATGAACCCTGCTGATCAGCTCTACACACAGCAGCCCAGCTCACTTCTGCAAGGCCCTCAGCCCTGCCTGGCCACCTGCAGGCCCCTCATGAGCCACTTGTTGCCACATCCATACATGGAAACCATCCCTGACCAACTCCACCCTCACCAAAGCCTGCGCCCCTCCTCCCTCCAGCATCACCTTAGTGTGGCCTCCACTGAGCCCAGGACGTCAGACCCTCCCCTCCTGCCCCACAACCTCACCTGAAGGGCCTCCCTCAGCCAGACTGGGAAGAATGATTGGAATCTGCCTGTGCATGGCAGAGCAGAGGGGCCCCAGAAGTCCTGCAGGGAACCACCAATGATTTGCTCTCTCTGATGAAGACACCCAGTAATTATTTGCGAAGTGAAGGCATGAAGACACTATAAATATTATTTACAATTGAGATGCAATCAATCTCTGAAAGAAAAATTTCTAAGGCCAAAGCACAGCATCAGGAATGTCAGCCATTTGAAGTTAGTGCATTCCAGAAGACTAAGGTTTGAGTGAGATGAATCTGTGTCCCTTGCTCAAGTCACCCGGGCCCAGCTGCTGCCACCCCTGCCTCTTCCAGGTGAGGAGGAGGAAGTGAGAGCTCTGGAGTATGGAAGGGTCCGATGAGCCCAGTGGTCCTTAAGCCCGAGAAGATACTAACCGCTCCCTGCCTACGTCCCAGCCCAAATGGTAGCCTAGAAGGCCTGCTTGTAACAGCAGTCAGTGGGGGAGCTGGCCGGGGCCCTGGCTTGCCACCAGGCTTGCCACCCTGACTTAACAAGAGGAGCCTCAAGGGTGGGGTGGGCCACCATGCCAACTCCCTGCCAGACCTTTCCAAGTTGTCCTCATGGAACTCACACTGTTAAGAGATAGGTAATAGATTTGAATTGAGCTCTAATTTCACAGAGAAATGATTTTTTTTTTAAACAAATGCACTAGTCCTCTTTCCAGACACAAACTTACCACTTATGTCCCTGAAATAAATATTTCTAGCTGAGCTATGTGATGCATGCTCCCTGCCAGAACTTCAGAAAACCCAGAAAAGCACATGGAGAAAACAATGCTCATCAGTAATCCCACCGTGCACAGAAGACAGTGCTGACATTCTGTGTAAGTGCTCCCAGCATTTTTCACCAGTATATGTTTTAGCTTTCCAGGTTGCCGTTGTACTGTAATAATTTGTTGAATCCTGGTGGCATTTGGTTTTGCACATTTTGCAATATATTGTGAATGGTTTCTTTTGGTTTTGGTGGGTGGAGTTTTTTGGTTTATTTTTTAATTGTTCTGTTTTTTATTTTGTTATAGTTCATACCAATAAACATAATATATATATCTTTATGAAAAACAATCATTTTGTAAGAAAACTATTTTAGCAGCACGATTATTAGACCAAAGTATATGTACAGATTTAAGGCTTTGGGGATGTATTCCCAAACTGCCCTGCAGAAATGTTGAGCCCGGTGCAGAAATGCTGTGTGTTTCCACACACTCTCATCAACTGTAGGTTTTGTTGTTCTTTTTCCTCATTTGATACACAGCCCAGAAGACAAATGAACAAACAAACAAAATCCTCCAGCTCTAAAACTGATTTATGTGAATAGCTGTACAATTTGGTAAATTTACTAATAACCATTTAATTGTACGCTTAAAATGGAGTAAAGACATGATATGTAAATTAAAAAAAAATTTCCGAAGGATTGCAAAAAAAAAAAAAATCCTCCAGCTGACTGCTGGTAACCCAAGGTATTTATACAGGGTCTCATTGCATTCTTATCCAGTGAGGTGAAAAGAACAAAATTCAGAGTTCAGGCCTGTTTAGAACCAACCAAGTCAGAAGCCTGCTTAACCCGTTAGAGCTTCTGAGCGCAGCAATTTTTCTGGAGACAAATCCTGTGTGGCCTTAAGCAGAGCAGAGCAACCTGTCTCCACCATTTCCTTCTGTGTCCAAAGGGCCACCGTTATTGTAAAGCCCCAGCAGCTCGGCTTCCTTGCCTGACTTCCCTGCCGTGGTTTCGACCCAGGCTCTGGAGGGCCTGATCTCGGGGATGCCTCTTCCTCAGTGACCGTGGCCTTTGTGACAATAGCAGGTAAGCATGCTGGGGACTGGGCAGAAGTTCATAATCAGGGATAGAATTCAGTGGCTGCACAAACTTGGACAGGGGAAAAAAAACGCATCCTTGTTTCACTAACCTCTAACTGCCATTTAGACAATAAATGCAGGCAACAGACCCTAGTCGTGTTAGCACTGTCTGTGACTTTGTTACCAATAGAAAATCATAGATATTTTCAGATCTATTATAGTTGTGGCAGATATTTTAAAATGTCATTAAGTTCATCTCTGCTTTGAAATTACAGGAATTGAGAACTGCTACTAGATCTCATTATTTAATGTGGTAATAAACAAGTATATCTATTAATACAAATAACATGAATTTATTTCTTAAAGTATTCTGATAACTGTATTTTAATATAAATGTTTTCTTGGTGATCCTGTATATTTTATTTTAACATTTACAACTTTATTCTGAAGGGATCTATCGGCTTCACTAGACACCAAAGGGGCCCACGGCACAAAAAAAGGATTAAGAACCTCAGAGAAGGAAGCTAAATTTGGGGCCCTGTGGGTAAACCAAACCTTCTATTTTATAATTCAGAAATTACAAAAGAGTTCCCTACTAGTGGAAGGACAGAGGCCCTTTGGAATCTTTTTGCATATCGCTTTTTCATTCATTCATTCAACAAACATTTATTTAGCATCTACAAAGTGCCAGACAAACTGGGAAAATGACACACCAGGACAGCGCTGGTGGGCTGGGGGAAACCGGATTCCAGCTGCTCCCTCCCCAAGGAAGAGACTCCAGCAGAATCATTAACGGTTTCCCCAGTAGAGCTCCCCTCACTCTATGACCCCCCCAGTCCTCCATGTCTGTCAAATCCTCCGCTGCCTTCAAGATCCCACCTCCAATGTCCCTTCCCAGCTGGTGCAAATCACTCCCCCCTCCACACTCAGGGATGTTAGCACGGTCACTTTTCATTTGCATAATTTATGAGTCCATTGCCCCGGGGAACAGGGATCACAAACCTCAGCACAGTGGTGGCCCAAACCTCACCGGTCCTGGGGCCCAGCAGGCCCACTCTGAGCTCTGCCTCTTGCACCTCCTGGCTGGGTGACGTGGGCAGCTGACTTCCCTCTCCACGATTGGCATCTGCCCGGACTGCAAGGGGCAAAACTGTAACCCATGCTACACGGAGACCCCTCTTGGGAGTTTTCTCCTATAGTCCCCATCCAATCAAAACGTGATTTCCAAGGAGCGCCTTGCAAATGCCCTTGCTCACCCACCCACTCACTCACCGGGAGGGCTGCTCTCCTTCTCACGCTGGCTCACACGACATCCCCCCAGCCCACCGGCCGGCCTGGTGTCCCCACTGCTGCTGCTGAGACCTCCTCTTCCACTTAGTCCACCTCATCTTTCCACGCTCAGGCCACGTGGCTTCCTTCTGCAAGCTTCCCTGACACTCACCTTCCAGCACCTCAGGCAGAAACGCCTGTTTCCTCCTTCAGGTCCCACTGCATCCTGCATCCTCTGTTCCAGCAGCTAAATGGTCTCCTCTCCCTGGACGTGAGACCCTTCAAGGCAGACACCAGGTCATATTTAAATCGTGGCCCCAGTGGCTAAAAGCCTAATTTGCTCAATGAAGAAGTGATGGAGGAATAAACGGGTGAATGAATGAATGCCTCTCCTCGCTCCTTCTCTCCCCAACAGTGACTCTTCTCTTCTTTCTCTCCCAATCACTTTTGGCTCCAGTGCTGGCTTGGCCACTAACTCCATGACTGTGGATAAGTGACTTCATAGCCCTGGGACTCAGTGTCCCTGTGAGAGGAGGGAGGGGTGGCACGAGAGGCTGTCTGGGGACCCCAGTCCTGCCCCTGTGTACTGTGATTCTGCCGTGTAACTTGGGAGGTATCTGCTGGGATGGAAGAGTTTCCCAAGGCCACACTCTGTCCCAGGCAACCCACCCCAGACCAAGGCCATAACCCTCATACCCGGTGGGTCGCTTAGTCTTAGTAACGGATTTCGTGTTTGGAGTCCCACCCCTGCCTGTCCTTAAAGCACTGCTGAACCCAGGCCTCCAGCTTCTCCCACGTGAGCTCCCTTAGTTACTGACTCAGTGATCTCCTGTCTCATCCAAGTCCATCCTGTCTTCCCACAGCCCAGACTGCCGGTC
>CAUYRT010029754.1:0-29728 GCA_963574885.1 Lepilemur ruficaudatus
TTCCCATTTGTCTACTGCTGGGTATCTATATTCATCTTAGCCACAGTTTCTTTCCTTTTAGTTATAGATAAGCAATTTAGATTAAAGCTTATGTGTTCCATTAATTATCACTAATAAATAGAAATAGTTGAAGTGAGCCTGAAATATTTACTTCTGTAATATAAAATATAAGCAAATAAACATATTGTCATGTGGTCAGATTTCTCTAGTCTTTTCTAAATATTTTAATAGAAGAAAATTTATTCCCTGTAATAAAAATTCAGATTTTTAAATAAATAATGTTAGAGCTCAAAAGCAAAGTTATGCTTTTGTGTATATATTTATGTTCATTTTCCTAACAAGCTGCATTTAAAGGGTGAAATTTCAGCCTGTAGAGTATAGATTCTAAAAAGCCATTATGCCAGGAAGAGTGTAGTCTTTTGCGCCCTGCGATGTGTTGGCAGATGGTATAGTGGTTATGAGCATGGATTCTGGAGTCAGCCACCAGGGGTTTGAATTCCAGCTCCACTATTTGTAAGCAGGTGACATTGGAGAAGCCTTTTAAGTTCTCTATGCCCTTAATTCCTCATCTATAAGGAGACTATAATAATTACACCTATCTCATAAAGTGATTGTGAAGAGTGAAAGAGTGTATGTATGAACAGTGCTTGGCACAGACTGAGTTCCATATGAATGTTAATTATTATTCACTAATCCCCTTAGGTTGAATATATTCATCAGAGATGAGGAATAGCAAAGCCTATCTGATTTTCAGGAAGCTGGGAAGGCTGAAAATGGTAGATGACTAGGAATAATGAAGTTACAAGTAAGATGGAAACCATAGCTATCTGAAGATAGGGATTTAGAAGGAAAGAGATTTAGAAGGAATCAAACTTAGCCACAAACTAAGTTTAGCCGAGGACTTTTTGAAGTGGAGAGGAGAAGTGAGGTATAAAATAATATTTCTTAAACCTGAGAAACATAGAGAGAACCCATCTCTACAAAAATATTTAAAACAAAAAAACAATTAGCTGGGCTTGGTAGCACACAACTGTAGCCTCAGGTATTCGGAAGGCTGAAGCAGGAGGATCTCTTGATCCCAAGAGTTCAGGGCTGCAGTGAGCTGTGATCACACCACTGTATTCTAACCAGGGTAATAGAGCAAGACTCTGTCTTAAACATATATACATATATTTTAAACTAATTTTAGAAAATCGATCTGTAGGAGCAGACTGGGGGCTAATTATAAAAGAACTCAGTCAACCTTCATAAAAGACTATACAAATCAGCAGAATGTCATCTCTTACTCAGTATTTCTTGCTTTTTTAAAATTCATATTCACACACAAACACACACACACAGAGATGACATTCAGTAATAAGGTTTCAACAATTTTGAAGTCCTTGAGGTAAAATGAGAGATAGATTGTCATCAAGCCTCACTTTTCTGGGAGAACAACGGATAATGACGGCATCTTTAAAGGCAAGAAAAATGCAAAATGCACACAACTTTCTCTCCCTCTGAGTTCTGATGCTGTGGTTATAAACAGCTTGCTCATTTGTATCTTTTCAACTGTAATAAGAAATATAATGGAATGGAAAACATAGTTTCCTGGAATTAGAGGGAGAAAAACAAGTCATATCAAATCCTTTTTTTCCTCTCTTTTGTTTTTCTCCCCCTCTTCTGTTTCTTTAATGGAGTCATTAATGTTGTACTCTCATTGATATTTTTGGCAAGTGTATAATGAGAAAATTTTAATGATATAATAATTAAAGAGAGAAAATAAGAGCAGATGATCTTGGTAGAATTAGTTTGACATAAATATGGGAAAAATTAGAGCTCAGAAATATGAACAATATTTACTACTAAAGAATACGTAAATATCTTTTAAAGGGCTATTAAAATTTTGAAGGTGAGAAAAATAATTCAAACTCTCATATTTAAACTTCTTCTCTTTTAGGAGGTGTTTCCAAAAAAAAAACCTCTAAATTAATGAACAGTTCTCAACCTCTGCGCACTTAAAGGGAAAAAAAACAAAAACAAAAACAAACAGAAACTACTTGAGTTAATCAATACATACTAGGGACAAAAAAGAAATAAAAAACTTCCTTTCTTCTTGTGGGGATGTTTGAATAGATTCTGAATCTGATGAACATTTAGAAGTGAGAGGAATTAGTATATTTGGTGTTTCTCTAGGGGCTCAAAGTACATTCATAGTTATAATTTTATAATATTCATCTTCGAATTGAACCTATGAACTAGATGAGTCATTCTTCCTATCACTGTTTAATCATGAAATCCTAAAACATAATTGTTTAAATGAGTTAGTTCAAGATACAAGATTGAAACAAACTGAAAATACCAACTAGTTAATCCTTGAGAGCCTACAAAGAGTTAAGCATTATGCTTATCCATTTGCCAGCAAAAGCCTTCCCTCTACTGGGATCAACTTGTTCTTTGAGATTAGAAAGTAGTCCAAATTTCCATCCCATATGCAATGTCTTCTGCAATGCCACTGGGGATTTTTGGGGACCTTTCCTGACACCCTAACTCCACCCATTCTTTCAAATGAACTCTCCATTGTCTCTTTACATCTCATCTTTGTACAGTGTAACCTTGTTTACTTTAGTTAGTTCTCCAAAGTCCTCTCACCTAAGACAGTGTGCAGAGCAAAGGTTTACTGATGTTCAGAATGTAATGAGGTATTGGGAGGAGATTGCATTGTACAAACATACTAAAAATAAATACAAATAAATTTGGATGATAGCAATCTTTGCTCTTGAAGAATCCACTGGGTATACTCCCCACTAATTATTTCAAGAAGCCCAGCCCACTTCCACCTGCCAGGCTCTTACCTCGTGACCTAGCCATTCCATTGATAGGTATTTCTTTGAGAGAAATGAAAATATGTGTTCACAAAAAGATCTGTAAAAAATGTTTAGAGAAGCTTTATTCATAGTAGCCCAAACCTGGAGGCAACCCAAAGTCCTTCAACAGATGAATAGATAAATAAATTGTGGTGACATGAGAGAGTTGTGTCATAGTGGCTCCCAATTGATTTTGACAGTGAGATGATTGCAAACGCAATACAGAGACTTGAAAAGGGCAGCCTACTATTACTGCTCTTTAAACTCGCCACATCAATGTGTACAAGCCTAAATTGTCCTGGCGAATTATTAGATATGTGAGACCACAAATATGTGGCCCACTTGTCCTCATCACCCCACGTAACAATCAGACAACTCCCAGAAAAAGTGCTGCCTGGATCATCCACAGTCAACCACAGAGGCGTGAGTAAACCCAAGCAAGTCTAGCAAAAGAACTACCCAGCTGAACTCAACCCAAATTGCTGACCCAAAGAACAATGAGCAAAAATGAATGGCTTTGGTTTCGAGTCGCAAAATTTTGGTGTGGTTTGTGATGTCTCAAAAGTTAACTAATACATGTATATTCATATTATTGAATGCCAGTTGAAAGTAAAATAATGAATTACTGATACGGGCAATAGCTTGGATTAATCCCAAAAATATTATGCTAAGTAAAAGAAGCCAGACACAAAGCAGTAAGATTCTACTTGTATAAAGTTCAAGACCCAGAAAAATTGTTCTACAGTTATCAAAATCAGAACAGTGGTTGCCTGGTGCGTGGTGTGGAGATTGGGGAAGTGGTGAGGAGAAAGGGTCAAGCAGAAACTTTCTGGGATAATAGAAATATTCTTGGAGACTTTTGAGAGTGCTCATAGCCCAATTTAGAGTTAATATGCAAAGAGGAATTACACTAAAATGAATTAATTTGTGTAACACAGGTGTTAGGGTGCTAGAGGAGCACAGGGCGAGGAGTACCCATATGTGCCTTTTTGTATTTAGGAAAACACTTCCCTGAGAAGCAGCCTTGAAGTACTCCATGCCTCATGTAAGTGCTCACTGTATGGAGTTAGATTTTGTTTGTTGGTTAGGAAAATACCACATTCCAAACCGTGAAGGTGTCAAACAGTATTGCGTACATCCTGGGGAAACTGCCAAAGATTTAATATGGAAGAGTAAGGACAGCCACAAGTGTTGGAGCTAAAAGAAAACATTTCTATCAAGTCTTTATCTTACGAGCAAGGAGCGCCATTGATTAGATTTTAAGACTTTCAGAACGACACCAGCCACCTAATGTGAGTTTCGCCTTGCTCACCAGCAGTAAGCTGAAAGTGATTAGTGACTCGCCCATGTATTTCTAATATAAGAAGCCCACTCTGGTGTAGAAGCATGTACCAGCAATTCAGAGGACTATAAAATCATGAGTTAGAACCACTGAAAGAGATCTGAAATGGTAATCAAATGAGTGGGAGGAGCGCTTAATTCTCCTACGTGCTCCTGGTTTCCCACAAGTGTCATTAAATTCCTCTGTGGTTTGTCAGGTGGTAGCTGAGCTGGTTTGTTTCCTGCTGATTTCCAAGCTCCATGAGTCCAAAGCTCAATAGTATTCTCTAAAACCAAATTTTCAACTTGGAAAACTAGGTGAACTTAATTTTAGCTTTTTTCCCCTCTGAATGTGAGTTCACTCTGCATTTTAGAATCTTATGTTCCCCTCACCTGACAGTCTTGTCAGTTTACCCCATTGGATAAGTCGACAATATTATGTAAGAGAAAAAAAAAAATAGGATTTGGGGTCGGCAGGCATGATTTCAACTCTTTTCATTATCTCTTAATCTTGGGACATCACTTAACCTCTCTAAGCCTCAGTTTTCTTACTTATAAATCATGGGCAATGATAGAAATTCTCTTTTTAATTTGGGAAAGAATTGATAGATTAATAGCAGTAAAGTTGTTAGCACATGCCCAGAATACAGTGAGCACTCCTCTAATGGCAGCCATGACTTTGACTATTTAATCGCTGGCATTTCCTTTCATATCTCTCAGCCGTTACCAGGATTTAAGGGATTGGTTAGATGTTTGGCTGGTTTTGAAGTTTAGGTATTAAAAAAATAAAAAAAAAAAATGAAACACACAAATACAGTTGCAGTTTTTCCTAGATGATATGTTCCTGAATGGTAATAATCATGTTACCAGTAATTAATGAAATCCCTACATTCTGAAGTACGTGACACAGTTTCTTTCACCCTCATATTGGCCTTGAGCCAATATGAAAGAAGATAATCTAAGATTTACTTTGAAAAGAAGGCAACTCAGACAGAAACGAAGAAAGAGTCCGTGAAGAACACCAATCACAGCCAAGTTCTGACTCCAGAGTTATTCAGTCCAACTAGATTATACTGCTGCACATGGGTAGAGTTGACGGGCCTTTTAAGTGACACTTTGATTCAGCTTTGTGCCTTTTAAAATTGCTTTGGGGAAAACCTGGTCTTCAAATTTGTGTCTTCCCCAATCCACATCTTATTCCCCTTGGGGGCTCTTTTTCTGTTGCTAACTTTACTCCCATTCATCTTTCCCTGCCACACACTGCAGCAAGTACTTTGCTTCAGAAGCAAGCTTCATTGAATGCCACATAAAATACCTTTTCATAAGCGTAAAGCTTACTCCACAGATGTCATGGTAAAGGGACCAATTGCTCTTAGGTTCCTACTTAACTATATTTCCAAAACCCTAATAATACATGAGCTTACTATAACATTTTGAAGCAACTTTTCTCTCTAGCTGGTACGTCCTGGTATTTCCTTTTTACTTAGATTTTTTTTTTCTTTTTCAGTGCAGTGCGAGCACTATTGATACCCTTTTTATATAATGTTAATCAATAAATTGGCATAATATGGCATAATATGTGCTGAAGTCTCAGGTGCATTATATATTCTGTATCTTCCTTATCTTCTATGTTTGTACATCTAAAAAGAAAGAAAGGTTCATATAGTTTTAGCTCCTTTTTTTCCAAAGGCACACAATCAATGCTAGTCATTTTTACAGCTAGTATTCTAATACAAATAATATGCTCTCCCAGTCTCTTCAGAGAATTTGACCTTGTATTCCCATTGTGTGTGATGACTGACACAGCACATACCTTCCAACGAAACACGCTGATCATTTTTAGCCTTTTCTATTAATATTGGAATGCCTGACATGGGCTAATTTATTTTTGCAAAGGCCTTACTTCTTTACAATTAATTTTGCTACAGGTTCCCTGTTATGTCTGAGCAAAAATTATGCTACTTGTAACATTTACTCCCAAACGGATTATATACTAATGTTGTTCAGGAATTTGTCAGGACAGTATTAATTGTTTACATTTTACAGAGCATTTTAAAATTGTACTTTCTGCCTCCAATAATTCATTAGGAATAAATCAGAGTCCCTACTCTACATTACAAATAGACAATCTTAAACTGAGTTTTACTAGTAAGACAATATGGTGTTATTCATAGGTTGCCTTTTGTATTTCCAGTTTTTTTCAGTGAATACTTTTGGTTGAGGACTCCCCTATGGCTCTTATCTCTGAAACTAGAGGCATTTTGTGGCAGTTCTATTGTGCTAGATTAGCCATTCCTTTGATCATCTCCCAACTGGCACACATATAGAGCGGTTGAACTGCTGCTCGCAATACAGGTTTTAAAAACTAATCTGATATTTAAACTATGACAAAGGTATTAACCATAATGACATTTGACTTTTATTAGCCATATTTTACCCTGACTGAATATCTTCTCCTGTTTCCACTTTAAACTAATATATCAGACTCATCTGACCACAAGTAAGTTTTTGGTAAGTTTGGAGCAACAAAATCTACCAGGTCCCAGAACAAATTTATAATGGCAATGATTGGTTAAGCCAGTGTTGGCATTTAGTTCAGTCCATTCCCCAACCTGAAGTAGATAATACAAGTTTGCATGTACGTCTAGTTTTATTTAATCTTTTGAAAAGTGTTTAATGCAGTCATGCTTGATGATGCAGCACAATACCTAAAGGCTGGTATTAAGATACGTTTCTGATCCTCTGAAAAGCTTTTCTGACCCAGTAGGCTGTGAACATTCACAATAGCCCTAGAGGCAATCCTCCATGAGTTACTGTAGGATGATAACTGCACCTGGATTATTCATAGCAAAGAAAATTTGCAACATGCTCCATAATAGTACAGCCAGTGGAATAGTATGGGCTAAGAATCATCTGGTGAACAATAGAGATGATACACCAGCCCATGTAATAAAACACTTCATATAAAGACCTTCATTAATAATACTGATATAATCACATTACAATCCTTGGCTGAAACAATCTCAAATTATGTAGATGGAATAAGATGAAAAAGAGCAAGTAAAAATCATCTGCAACTTGAAATTTTACTTTGTGTGTGCATAATATCCTTCTGTTCAAATTCCTATTACAAAAAGCATTGGTTAGAGCATATGAATTATGAATTCAGAACAAAAATGGATTATTTAATTGAAATGAAACATAGAACTAATTTATTTGGAATGTGAGATAATTGCAGGTAAAAAACAAGTGTTTGCTAACACCAAATCTCAACCCATAGTCAAAAAAGAGAGTGTTGAACATAATTTTATGCTTTATCAACATTAAAAACTACCGTGGACTTCCATGTTGGGATAAAGGCTCAAAAATTAGTATGTGTCTTTGTTCTTAAGAAAACAGGTATATCTACCTGTTTAAATATATTTATAATTTAGAAATTATAACATAAACGGTCTTTAACATGAATAATAGAACCCTAAAATATATTTTCAATTAAACGTTTTACTATGAGAGAATTGTACCCCACATAAAAATATTTGATAATTAAATATATATATTTAATTATATAAAGTATCATGAGAGCTCCTTTGTACCCTTTACCCAATTTTCCCAAATAGTAATGTATTAGAAAACCTAGTGGAAAATCACAATTGGTATATTAATATTGATACTGTTAAGACAAAAATAGATCCATCACCACAAGGATCCCACATGTTGCCTTTTTATGGCCCCATCTGCTTCCCTCAGACCTTAGTCCCTGGCAAACCACTAACCTGGTCTCCATTTTTATGACTTTGTCATGACAAAAATGTTATATAAATGGAATCCCATAATATATAACCTTTCGGGATTCACTTTTTTCATGCTGTACAATTCTATGGAAATCCATGCAGATTGTTGCATGTATCGGTAGTCCCCTCCTTTTATCGCTGAGTAGTATTTCCTGGAATGAATGTACTACAGTTTGTTTCACTGTTTACCCACTGAAGGATATCTGAGTTATGTCCAGTTTGGGGCTATTATGAATAAAAATTCTATAAACATTAGTGTACAGGCTTTTGTGGGAACATGTCTTTATTTCTCTGGGATAAATGCCTAGGAGTGCAATTGCTGGGTTATGTGGTAGTTGCATGTTTAGTTTTTAAAGAAATCTCCAAACTGTTTCCCCAAGTGGCTGTACATAAATGTTTCCTTGTTTATGTTTTCAAGATTTTTGTCTTTGACTTTTCCAAAAAGTTTAACTATCATGTACCTTGGTGTGAATTTCTTGGAGGTTTATCCTGTTTGGGCTTCAGCTTTTTGAATTTATAAGTTTATGTGTTTTGCCAAATTTAGGAAGTTTTCTGTTATTACTTCCTTGAGCACGTTTTCAGTGCTGATCTCCTTCCCCAGTGACAAAAATGTTAGATCTTTTGTTATTGTCCCATGGGTTCCTGAGGCTCAGTTTATGTCTTTCAGTCTACTGTTTTGCTGTTGACCGGATTAGGTCATTTATATTGTTCTATCTTCAGGTTCACTGATTTTTTTCTTCTGTCTCCTTCATTCAGCTGTTGAGTTTTCTTATTTTGGTTATTGCATTTTTCAGTTCTCAATTTTTAGTTTGATTCCTCATTATATCTTCTACTTCCTTGCTGAGACTTTCTAATTTTTTCATTTATTTCAAATGTGTTCATAATTGCTTGTTGAAACATTTTTATGATGACTACCTTAAAATATTTGTCTGGTAATTCTAACATCTCTGTCACCTCTGTGTTGGCTTCTATTGATTGCCTTATTTCATTCAGGGTAATTTTTAATCAAAACATGGACATTCTGGATATTATGTTGTGAGACTCTAGATCTTAATTAAACCTTCTGCTTTGGCTGATTGCTCTGATACTGTTTTGGCAGAAAGAGGGAAGCTGACTCATGTCTGCCAAGTGTGAACAGAAGCTCAGGCTCCTTAGCCTCCACAGAGACTCAAGGTGGGAAGGGCTGGGAGGCAGTGGAAGCTCCTGCTCCCCACTCGCTCCTCAGAGATACCTCCATGGCTGAGAAGGGTAAGAGGGCTTTGTTACTGCTCCCAGGTGGCTTTCACCAACATCACAGGGGCAGAAGACTGGCCTCATTACTGCTGAGCATAGGTAAATGTCTTGATTTTCTGCTGGACTTCCACTTCTACCACCCAAGTGGGGAAGGGAGGGCTGCCCTATTAGTACAGAGTGAGGCTAGAAGTCTGGATTCCCCATGTGGTCTCCACTAATATGGCATTGGCAGGGTAGGAGGTGTCTTCATACTTCCTGGCAGGGATAAAAGTCCAGGCTCCCTGGTTGAAGCAGAGGGGACGTCTTGGGTCCCTATTCTTTGCTGCTGTGTTGGGGGAGTGGTTTTTTTTTTGTTTTTGTTTTTGTTTTTTTGTGAGACAGAGTCTCACTCTGTTACCCAGGCTAGAGTACCATGGCATCATTGCCTAGCTCACAGCAACCTGAAACTCCTGGGCTCAAGCAATCCTTCTGCCTCAGCCTCCCGAGTAGCTCCCAAGTAGCTGGGACTACAGGCATGTGCCACCATGCCCGGCTAATTTTTTCTACATATTTTTAGTTGGCCAATTAATTTCTTTCTATTTTTAGTAGAGACAGGGTCTCTCTCTTGCTCAGGCTGGTTTTGAACTCCTGACCTTGAGCGATCCTCCCGCCTTGGCCTCCCAGAGTGCTAGGATTACAGGTGTGAGCCACCGCGCCTGGCCTGGGGGAGTGGTTTTTGTTTTGTTTTTTCTTTTGTGTGTTGTTGTTGTCGTTGTTTTCCCATAGTGTTGGCTAAAGAAGAAATAGTGTTGTCTTAAAAATTTTCTGTCTTGCTAGGATGCCATTTTCCTGGTCCTCTGGCTAGAGAGGGCAGGCTTTTGCTGGGGCTTTTTAAAAATCTGTGCTCGGTGGCATTTTCTGAGTTGTAGGCTTCTTCAGTTCCAAGTCTGGTATATATGAAATCAAACAAACAGAACAAAATAAAAACATGAAATGCATCCTAATATCTTTCATTGGGTCCCAAGGCCCTTAGCTGGGCTGCCTCCTTTCCACTTTTCAGAGTCTTCTTATGTTTGTTACATATGTTAATATAACGTCCAAGGTTTTCAGTTGTACTTAGTGGGAGGGATAAGAAAAAGTATCCCTCCCACTGCTCCAACTTCCTGGAAACAGAAGTCCAAAATATGTTTTAAACACTAAGGTTGTTACATTTTAAGTTATTACAATTGAATCTTTTTAAATACTTACCAAAAGGCTTTGGTTTCCTTTTATCTATTAGCTACTAAGTGGATTTCTGGGACATACAATCATAATTTCGTTTGTGGATACAAAAAAGAATTTTAATCTGATTTAGTTGTAGAGAGAAAATATCATTTCCTTTCAGTGAGTAATGATATCAAGACGATATGTAATTCCTTATCAGGTGAATCAGATGTGAGCAAATCATATTAGACGTATGAAGGTGAAAAGATGAATAAAAATGAAAACATTTAGACTTAGCTCTGCTTTGAATGCCAAAGACTAAAACAACTGGAATATTTTGTTTTATCACAAGTGGATAATGGTGTGTTTGCCTAGTGTAACGCTACAGGTACCACATTATTATTACATTATTACATTACCACATTATTATCTTTAAGTAAGGAACAAAATAAAATCATTCTATTTCAATTGCAGGTACCCAGATCTATAAACATGAGTCTCTGTTCTGTGCTTTGTGCCCCATTACTTCCATTCATAAAGTCCAGACTCCTCCAGAATAGGGCCTGAACATAATCCACGTCTTCTCAGCTCTTCTCTGAGCTTTGCTTAGATGTCCTCTCCACCTCTCTCCTTGCCCTTCTTTATTCTCTCTCAAAACCCTCCCATCTTTCAAGGTCAAACTCAAAAATACCGAGCTCCATCCTACTCTGAGAATGGATTTCCAGTTCTTGGGGCCAGCAACACTTTAATTCAGTCTTAAAGAATGAGTTAGAATCACTCAAGGTGAAAGGTGGAGTGGGGAGGGCTGGGGGAGGTGCGGGGCATTAGCATTCTTTGTTGGCAGAATGGAGAAATGAGTTAAGGAACAGAAGAGAGAAACCACCTGATATATGTCAGCCAACTACCTACAGCTTACTACTGGCATCAATTCTGACCAAGAGTGGTGGCAAATGAAGCTAGAAAGGAAGTCAAATATCATATCAAAAAGGATTTGTATTCCATGAAAAATTTTATACTTTGGTAGGTGGTGCTACTTAAGCATGTTGTATAGAAAAATAGCATAGTCAGATTTGCAATTTGATATACACTTGAAGCCTGCTCATCATGGCCCTAATCTGCCTCACAGCTTTGATTTCTATTCTCTAGTATGAGGTCCCCAAACTCGTCAGATGTCACTACTGGTTCTTCCCTGAACATAACCCATACCTTTCCTGCTTGATGATCTCATTTTGGAAAAACAAGTCCCACTTTATTTCTCACCTGCAGAAATACAAATAACATTCTTCCAAGGTTGGATGTGAGGATTAATGAGCTAACACATGAAAGCATCCAGTTTACTGCTTGTCACTTAGTATACATACAATTTTTTTCCTCCTTCTCACAATTTACCTAAATCTACTTCAAATTACAATTATATGTATCCCTGCTACAAGATTGCAAATTCCTTAAGGCTAGGACTAAATCTAAAACAGTGGCTCTAACTGGTACAATTTTGCCCTTTAAGGTACATATGGCAATGTTTGGAGGCATTTTTGGTTCCCTCAGTTGTAGACTGTCTTGATTGTACGACGTTACTGTTTAAACAACCTACAACACATGACAGCCCCCACAAAAAAGAATTACCCAATCCAAAATGTCAATGGTACTGAGGTTTAGAAACCCTGGTTTATATATTTCATCTTTGTAGCCCTGGGAGCAATTAGCAGAGTTGCACATTATAGGAGGCATTCAGACTTGTTAGAAATGGTTTGAAACCCTTTTTCTGCAGGTACACTTTATAAATTGCTGTTGGGGAGTTAAAATTAAATTAAAAATTTATATAGTGTAGGAAAATTGAAAGATAGCAGGGTTTATGAATTTTGATTAGTTTGTGGGAAACAAATTTCCATTTATGTTTAAAGATGACCAAATTAAAAGCTAAAGTTCTCTTAATCAGCAAGGTTGTGTAACAAATTGCAGCAGGATTTACTCTTATATCAAAGGAGCTCCCCTGACAGGTAAAGAATACAACTGAATACGATTAAAAGATCACTAGTAAGCAGAATACAGTGCCTTAGCTGCGTTCTGGGAGAGAATACTTAATAATCTAGAATCTAGTGATATTTAATGAGAAGTTTAAACTTATTGGTCCGAATTTCAGAATTTGTCAGTGCTTGCTACCTAGACTTTAGTTTTGAAGAAATGAAGTGGTAAGTAAGAATCAAAAGAAAAGTTTGTGATTAGGAAGAAAATTGCTTTACAAATAATTCAATAAGTATTTAAAACTGAAAAGAAGCGCTAAACTATTGATAAATCTGTTACGTAGCATTTAGCCACATATAGTAAGGACTTAATGTGGAGGAAGAGGTGAAGGTAGAAGTAGTACCCAAGCGATTTAACCAAACCCATAGGCTCTTGACCCAGCCATAGCCACAAGTATTAACGACAAACAACCCATGGGACTCTCACTCAAGGAAAAGAGCACTTTCACGGGTCCTTGCAGATAAAAGACTAAAAAGCGTTAGTACAATCTCTATTTTTCCAGTACCCATGAAAATGCTCAAATCACTACATGGATTCTTCTTTGGTCAAATCAAACTCTCTGTTAAAGCCAAATATGAGACACTGGTTTTTAACTACCTCTCTGAACTCTAAAAATAAGTCTTATAAAAACAATGATCCTGATGACTCTATTATATATGGAAGTAGTTCTTACTATCACTATTTTATTTCCAATATTAACATACAATTCAAAGACAAGCAGGCTGATTTTTCTAAAACATTTTTTAAAAAGAAAACTAATTCTGCTAATACAGCATCAGTGGCATTCACATTTAGCTCTCGGTGACATATACTAGTTCAGATGCCACATTTGAGGATGGAAGGGCAGGAGGTGCACATTCCCTCTCATCCAGGATCCAAAAACAAAAGCCCTTGAAGAATATGTTGCATAGGTCTTCCTCCCCAGCTGTGCCTCCCCAAGGTCGGTCATTGCTGCTTCCTCTTCTGTCCAGGATGACCACTGTTTTCTCTCATGTGAGTCCTCTTCGGAAGATAGTTAGAATCTGCCAGAACATTCTATCTCTCTCAAACCCAAATTAGAGATTTTCTAAAGTTATTTTTAACTGGACCTTTCTTTGTCTCCAAGTAGCTCTGTAGTCACTAAACACCTATTAGTGTACCCTCTGACTTAAAATGTTCCACTCATATCCTCCAGAAGATCACTGTCACCTAATGAAAAACAACTTCATTAGGCTTATCACAACAGCTCCTTTTTCCCCTGTGCTTTCTGATTCAAGACCGCAGCCTTTCCTAATGCTCCCTTCTCCACACTAAATATTATTGTGTGAGATCAGTACTCAGCCAGATCAATGACTATCTGAAATGTCATTGTGAATAATCTTCATCACTATTCTAAAGACATACCTTTAAAGATTCCCCCAACTGGAATATTTTTTGAAAAGTTATCCACTTATTAGGAAATTATATTCATCTGTTTCCTTTGACCAGTGTTCACACTTTGACTAAATAAATATTATGTTAATGTTAAGGCATATAAAACCACTCAATCTAAGGGGATAGGTATCAAATGACTTTGCTGTGTACCTTTAAGGGTACCAATTTCAGTGAGAAAAGACTTCAATGACCACAGGGACCTTTTAGTAGGATGTTTCAGAAAGGCTGATATGATGTGTGTAATCCCAAATTCAATGCTCTCATGATACCGCTTACAGGTGTCTACCTCATCCCTTCTATGTCATCTGAATTATACTCAATATGCCCTGGTTCCTGTTATAGCTCCAAATGAGAGATTTCTTTTACTTACAGAAAGTTCATGCAACATATCATGGAATCTCCTTAACATTTTTCTGATGGTCTGTGAGAATCCAATTTTAGAATCTTAGGCTCCAAGCTAATGAAGAGTAAACTAGAAGTTGATTGGCACGAATGAAAGTGTTAATCCATTAATGAATGGCTATAATTATTTTTTTCTGCACTTAAAATAATTTGTTTTAGATTGCCCAGCAATTAACAAATCTTACACATAGAAGCAGATCAGAGAAAAACGGAGCAATATATTTATTTGTAAGACAGATCAACATCACTTGAATCAAGGACCCACACTGGACTGGAGCTAATCTGAGGGACCATTTTGAAGTCCTGAGTCTGGTTGCAAACTGCCTAATTTTGAAAAGCCACTCCCCAGTGAGGCCCAGTTTCGTTGCCTTTACCTGATGTCTAAAGCATGTCTGTTTTGTTTCAGCTGGCAGGGTTCATCTACGCCTGTTATGTTGTGAAATGTATAACTGAAGAAGAGGACAGCTGTAAGTATTAAAGCTCTATTCTGTTTCTTTCAAGTTCAAAGCATCTTCTTTACTGCCTCCTACCTAGCTTTCCTATTCCTCAGACGAGATCCCACAACATAGCATTAGAAGAGAAAATAAGCCTTTTGTGCCCATCTGGCTAAAGTGTTTTCATAAAAGTATCCAGCCTACTGAAGAAATGGAGAAGCACCCACTTTGGAAACATGCTACTTTTTTTTCATCGAAAGGCATTTTTGAAATCTATTCCTCTTATAACAATTCTAATAGGGAATATAAAGGTGAGAATGGAGATGGAAGTGATTTTAAAATGTGGTTAACTTGATTGTTCTCTTTTTATGGCCATTTATTAGGTATCGGTAACTAATCAGTTTCACCCAGGACTGCAAATTCTAAAAATCAATAATGTCTAAAGATTACTAAATTTCTCATAAAACTGACTTAAGATTAATTCAGAGAATTTGTCTCTGGGAAATCAAATGTTTATATGTCCTTTTTCTTCCTACTAACTGGCTAGAACTTCCTACAAAATGGCTAGAACTCTATATCAGAGTTGACTTGATCCCACGTTTTGACAACGGTACCCTGTTACAAGCCTCAAAGTGGCTCCATTGTCTTCTGCTCTTCCAAACATGGAGAGCAGGAGGTTTCAATCCTTCCTTCCCCTTAAGGATCTGAAATAGCAGGACTGGAAAAAGTACATCTTTTCTGTCTGAATACTATTACAGATATTTGTTCATGCAGCTATATTTACTTGAAGGAA
Organism: Lepilemur ruficaudatus; assembly: GCA_963574885.1. Lineage (NCBI taxonomy): Eukaryota > Metazoa > Chordata > Mammalia > Primates > Lepilemuridae > Lepilemur > Lepilemur ruficaudatus. The sequence continues at coordinate 15,437 of CAUYRT010029754.1, forward strand.
AAATCAAAATTGGGAATCATTTTTCTTGATTTCCAAAAATATTTGTAATAGTGGGTTTTTGAGACTGTGATGAAAAAGGAAAGTGTGAATACACTAATGATTTGACAAGAACATCCAAACAGAAATACATGTTCTTTTTTACTTTCCAATCATACTGGAAAGAAAGAGGCAGTATTAGGTGATTAATTTAGAGGAGGTGCTTTTTCAATCATACTCATACATGATATAAAGTCATGAATACGCAGTACCTAATTTAAATTATTTTATGTGCCAAATAAAATGGTGGTCCTTTCTCTAAATAATCATTAGTAAAACACTCTTGAATGTATCTAGCGCTATGCCAGGCTTTGGAAATTTTAAGATGAGTCATACACTATATTTTACCTCTATAAACTTGTCAAGTAGGAGGCAAAAGCAAACCTGTGAACAAATAAGTATGATAAAACTCTGTAGAGTGTATAGTGGGTAAAGAAAGAAAAGAAATCAGGAAAGTTTTCATAGAGAAGGACACTCTTGAGCTTGGTGTTGAAAGATGAATAGATATTTATTGATAGGTTGTGTGAAAATGAGGTGGTCCCAGGCAAAAGGTGAAAAAGCACCAAGACATATCACAGCTAGATTAATGTGAATTGTGTCCCAGAGAAGATTGGAAAAGCGAGTATGGATAAGATAGTAGAAAAATAGGTATGAAAGAGTATTAGTTTGTATAGTACAGTGGCAAATCAATTGGCAGATAATTTACAAAAAGAGAAGAACATAATCAGGAATGTATTTTACAAAAATTATGTTGGCATCAGTATGAAGGAAAGACTTGGGAAGGGCAAAGATTAGGAAAAGGAACCCTAGTGAAGACAGCATGAAAATGATTGCAGTATGATATGATGAGGATATGGATTCAGACCAGTATTGGGGATGGAAAGGATGTATATGATTTGAGACATGCTGAAATGCTGTGTTTGATGGGCTTTGGGTGGGTACTGCAGTAAGGGAAAAGGAGGAGACTCTTAAATTCCTGAGTGTGTGGCATGAGTGCATGCGTAGATGGAAATACCACTTGAGAAGTAGAATGGGAATCAGATCACCAGTTCTGCTTGGACAGGTTGAGTTTGAGATACCTAATGACTATACAAGAGAAGACATCTAGTAAGCACTTGTCTTATGCACAAAAAAAAATTTCAAAGATTAGGAAGCACAAAAGATATATGGATTTTTAAATGTGTGGATTCCACAAACTATGTAAGTTCATTCAGATATTACCATTCAATATCTGTGTGTCAAATCCTTGATGAAGGAAAAGTTACAGTTTAATTTTTATAGGGAAGTTGGGCTTTCCCTAGACTATAATGTTTGATTTCATTTCACAATCATGCCAGTGCATTTTTATCTTCATACAATACTTATTGACACCCCAGGTCTCCTACATGGATAATTAGTATCTCTCCAGAATGGCACCTCTCAAAGGGGATTATAGAAATGCTATTTATACAAAACATGCTGCTCAAAAATAGATTTCAAAGTCAAGTAAGTCTGACAGTGACACTTTATACATTTACATATTAACAACTCTGAGATGTGTGCATGTTTTCCTAATCCACAGTTTTGTTTTAACCATGTTAGTTTTAGTGAGCTATAGTGAGGCCAGACACAGACCAAAGAGAGAAATCAGGAAGAGTTTCACAGGTTTATTATACTCACAGTTTCCTGGAGTATGCAGGGACATGCCATGCAGGGCCACTCACAATAAGGACCATGGTCAGTCATGAGGGAGAGAGAGAGAGAGAGAGAGAGAGAGAAGACAGTAGAACACTTATTGTGGTTCCCATGAGAAGGAATGGGTGAGGCAAGATAGGCAGTCTTGGGACAGGCTAGCCATGCTTGAAGGCAGCACCCATGAAACTCATGTTCACTGATACTATTACAGCAAGGGCCATCTAAAGTCTCCACATGTTTTTGGGTGAACAAGGGCTTACCTGGGAACAGCTAGTGGCCATTTTGTAGATTTTAAAACATCAATTTATGGAAGTTAAAATTACGGTTAAAATAAGTCTTCCAAATATTTGACCACAGAACCCTTTTTTTTTTTTTGTAAATAATCTTAATATTCTAGAGAATTAGAATTCCAGGGAATTTACCTTAGAGACTTCTGTCCTAGATCAAGTTTGAGCCAAAGTCATGTATATATAAGGAGATTTGAAGTCACCAATATCTTTTGGAAGATCAAGTTTATCTCTCAAGAATCTAATAAGCTTCTTTCCAAAAGACTCCAAAAAATAATGTATGTGTCTTTATGTGTGTTTGACCACAACACTTTATCTCTCTTTATTAATCCAAAATACAAGCAGACTTCTCATAGACAAGTTTACTAATTTTAGTCTTATTGCTCAGTGAGCAAGATACAAACTTTTTAAAAAAATTTTATATCCAAGTAGACTGACAATTACCTTGGATGTTCATGGGATTAAGGAACAGCCTCGATAAGGTGCTCATTTGGGCTGGATCCCTGTCCAGTGGTCTTTGGTGACTTCCAGTTTTATGTGTGGTCATTCACACACATTCAGACAGTTATGAGTATTTGTTGAGTGCAATGTTTTGAACTGGTGTTATCCACCTATTATCATTGTCTTGGTCACTTGTCTGTATGTTCATTTCCAGACACTGCCTAGACATATGACTTCCAGTACTATAAAGAAGGTTTGAAATTTCTGTCTAGTTTTTGGTAGTTACATCATAAAGGAAATTATCTTAATCTTTAAATAACTTGGTGAAAATGAAAAAAAAAACCACTCAGAAAGCAAAACCTGAAGTATGAGAGAGGTTTAATATATATGTGAGCACTGAGAGGATCTCTGTGTGTCTATTTTTACCTGCTATGAATTTGCAATGAAGCATCTTGATGGTAGTACAATGACAGGAGGAGGTGCTAGCTATCTGTTTGCTAAATTGGTTGTTTTCATTCCCAAGAGACTTCTGAGGGACAGAGGACAGTTTTGGTTCTGTAATGTGCTGAGAAAGGACTGTGGAGATAAGGACCTAATTATGGCAATTGGACAAATAAAGTATTCTTGAAGTCAATACGAAGCTAACCAGTTATGGGCTCAGTTCTGATACTTCAGGTCTTACAGCAACAAGTGCACCCAGGGAGCCTTGGAGCAAGAGGCAGAAACATCCAATGAATAATAGAGAAGGTTCAAGCTCCATGAGCAAAGACTCAAGCTTAGGCTCCATGAAATAGCAATAAATCATCATTGAAATAGAGGATCAGACTCAGGCACATCAAATGCCTGAGAATTATTTTCCTTATTTCTCCTTTTAAATAGTAGCTCTTTATTTTTTCTAGAGTCCAGTTTGATTCATATTTATATAGACACTGTCTTTGTCCATTTGGTCTGCTGTAACAAAATACCATGAATGGAGTGACTTATAAGCAACAGAAATTTAATGTCTCACTGTTCTGGAGGCTGTAAAGTCCAACAACAAGGCACCAACAGATTCCGTGTCTGGTGAAGTCTCATTTCCAGGCTAATAGGTGGCACCTTCTCACTGTACCCTCACACAGTGGAAAGGGGGAAAGGCAGCTCTCCGTGGCCTCATTTATAAGGTCACTAGTCCCATTTATGAGCACTCTACTCTCATGACCTACTCACCTCCTAAAGACCCCACCTCCTACTACCATCACATTGGTGATTAGGTTTCAATGTATAAATTTTGAAGAAATATAAACATTTAGATCATGGCAGACACTTTAATGCAAAGGTTTTTTTCCCAATGAAAAATCCTGGACCTTGAATTTTATATCTCTGACCCATTAATTATCTAAGCCAGAGCCACAGCCTGGCAGGCTAGCTGACTGCGCAAACCCACAGGACACTACTGCCATCTGCTGTGCCTACCAGGAGATGACAGCAACTCAGGGCAGAGATCCCAAATAGATGTGGACTCTCCTTCCCCCTTGGGTTAGTTGGTGAGAAATGCCATAACAACTTATAACAGACTGAACATTTTAAAAGCAGAGATTTATTTTATCATGGCTCTTGAGGCTGGAAGTTCAAGATCAAGGTATTTGCAAGTTTGATCTATCCTGAGGCCTCTGCCCTTGGCTTGAATACAGCATCTTTCTACTGAGTCCTCACAAGGATTTTTTCTTTTGTGTCTCTTCCACCAGTTCTGCTGGAGTAGCACAGTAGGGCCCTATCCTACGACCTCATTTAACCTTAATTATCTCTTTAAGGGGCTCATATCCAAATATTGTCACATTGCGGATCAGGCCCTCAATGTATGAATTGGGGAGGGTCCAGAATTCAGTCTGTAATACACCACATACAAACACACACCCACGCACCATGTGGTTCCTGGACATTTGAAAATATCTATGGGGCACAGAGTGGGGCTGGCTGCAGCTCATTGGCCCATCACATGCATGCGAGTAGGAGGCTTCAGGGTTCTAATGCTGTTGGGCCAGCTGCATGCTGACTGCCCGGTGCAGGAGTTCCCACTCAGCAGCCCCTGCTGTGGGGTGATCTGCCTTCAGATGAGTAGCTCCCCACCAGAAAAAAAAGCTGAGACCCCCACTCCGGAGGGTGTGCCTTGACCCTTGAACCCTATTTGAGTGGGGCGACCTTTGCAACATCCTTTTATCTATTTGTTCAGGAAAAGGCAGAGATATATCTTAGAAGAAAAGGCTTTCTCCGGGAGAGCAGGCATCTCGCTGTGCTGTCTTTGTGGCAGGGCCCGTCGCTGTCTCATCTGTCACCAGCCATGCAGAGTGTTCCTTATGGCCTCCAGTCTTTTCTATTCCCCTCTACTTGTTCTATTTTACAATACTCTGTGAAAGAAATAAAATGTTCGGAGATTCCTGGCCGGGTGTGCCTTTTATTATAAATGTAGCTCTTCTCTCTCAGATAATCCTCAGCTCTTCTGCACCACAGTCAGATGTCCACTTACAGTAACAGAACTAAGAATTTTCCTCTCTGCTTCATTAGCATTGATAGATGTGACCATTAAAAGGAAGCCATGTAGCCATGGAAAATATCACTAATCCATGACAGAAAAAAAAAAGAAAATCATCATGTGATTTCTCAATTTTTATTATGTATTCCTATAAATCTTTAGCTTAATAATTAAACAAAAACTAAATGTTGGTCCTCTAGCAAATGGCTCCATTTTTCTAAGTAGTCACTCTCTTTTCTAAAAGAGATGCAATGTATTTGAAAATGTTATTAAATACTGAAATCATCTGTAGAAAGACGTGTAATGTCATTTTAAAAATAATATCCTAAGGGAATTATTTGGAAAGCAATATTGAAAAGTGAGTTTTAGATGCTTAAATCTGGAGTTAGACACACGCACTTTCCCACCAAGCAAGCACAAGTGCATAAAAACCTGTCCTGAATTCTTCAACAAGCGGCCTTGGGATAAAAGTCAGAATCGATTTATTGACTCTTTCGTTTGAAAAAGAAAACCACAGGAAATTATTCACTTCTCTGAGGCTAATAATTTTCCGTTATATTTATTTGATTTTTCTTCTAAAGCCTGCTGGCCTATGCTTCTGTGTATTAAACTCCACCCTGCATGTTTTGACAATGTCTCCAGTTTGTCATCATCACTGGATTTAAATGCAGTTCTTTGAGCACAATCACTTACTCACATCTATGGGGCAAGAAGGAGTATTCCTCTTGGGAAAAAAAATATTTATTTCTTCCTGGTTATAAAGGAAGGTAGGTTTACTGCAGAAAGAATAAGAGATACAGATAAACAAAAAAAGAAAATTAAAATACCCCATAGTTTTGAGTTTTAAATCTCAATTCACATTTTGAAATATGTCTCCTGGCCGGCCTTCCTTCCTTCCTTCTTCCCTCCCTCCTTTCCTTCCTCTCTTCCTTCCTTCGTTTCTTTTTATCCATATCTATCTATTACATGTCTATCACTCTTCCCATCTGGTTGTTAGGGCCAAATTATGCATTCTGTTTAGTAACCTGAGCTTGCTTTCTTATTGTTTATAACTCACTCTTCAAACATAACCTAAGAGAGGGTATTTAGGAATTCAAAAAAGATACCAAGTTCTCGGGTACCAGGACGACAGGTAGAGTTGTGAGAAGGATGTGTCTGTTTTAACTTATTAAGTATCATACTTAAGCAATCAAATATATTATATTGTTAGTATCTTATTGTTTTTTCTCTTTAAAACATTTGTTTTAGGAATTTGAAAGTGACTAAATGAAATAATCTTGTCCGTATCTACCAGCTTCCTACTAAGCCAAAACTTGCCATTTCTTCCCTCATCTCTGAACAGGATCACAAATTATTAAAGCCTGAAGGCCCAGACTTTGAATGCCACTAATCTCTAACTATGACCCACAGAATCCTAGTGGGGCCCAGGTGAAAGGAGGTATCACCTGGTACCTTCCCCACACACCCTGTCCAAAGCACAGAAGCTCTGCATTTATTTAATTTTATATCCTGTTTGTTCTGATTAAGGTTTATTTTGAACTATGAATTTTGCTGAGTTTAAAATGATGGAAAAGCCTACTGCTGTATTTCAACACTTTAATTTATAAACCCATAAAAATTAAATGATTTGCCCAAAATCAACAAGTTCATTCGGGAACTTCTGACATCCAAGTACCATAGACACTGAATCCCTCAGGATGAAAGAGTATTAGGGGATGCCATCAGGATTCACACCTGTCATTCCCTGCTCTATCCTCAGCACCTAACATATCCCCAACCTGGAGGAGGACTCAGTAAGTATTTGGGAAATAAATGAATGCATCAATTGGGTCTCCACAAATATTTTTTTGGACTATATGGGAACTGCTAAGGAAATGTGACATCTCCCTAGACTTCAGTTTATTCTAAGTAAATGAATAACCAATTAGAATAAAGTTTTGTCCTTTTCTAAACATACGGAAGAAAAAGAAAAAAGATGCATTGACATATATAAAATTGAATAAGTGATAAACACCTGAGACAAATGCCTACATATGCGTATGCCTCTTGTCAATCATGCAAATTCCTACCAGTGACAACAGCATTCTTTAACAGTGACAGTGATATGTATTATTTTCACATTATCTCCCCAAACTAGCTAGCACAAGTCTTTCAGTCTACAATTAAATTGCTCCCTCTTGTGGTTGCTTAAGAGAAAACACAGGAACTCTATTTTTTTTAATTTTAATAATATATTTTATTTAACCCAATATAACCAAATTACTATTTTTTAAATAAATTTAATTATTTACTTTAAAATTTGGATATTCAAGCCAAAACTGAGTCTGATTCTTCAACAATCACTTCTTTTCTCCCTTTTCTCATAGTATCTTCCCCCTTATACTATACTGCTTTTCACTTGTACACACACACACACACACACACACACACACACACACACACGCACATACACTGTGATCATCTTTCAATAAATCTAATGCTTCCAAATCAAAAATATAAGGGGAAAGAAATTGATTCATTCTCTATCCTCTGTTGATTCACAAGAATCAGGACTTTGTTTCCAAAAAACAATGTAGAGGTGACAATATTCAAATAGGCAAAGGAGAGTCTTTAACGGGCATGTAACTGAAAGTATTTTATGCAAAGAATATTTATGGTGGGATGAACTGGAGTTATCTGGTATATGAAAAACATTCAAGTTGTTTTCATCAGCCTCAAGAGAAAAGAAAGCCAGAGCATATGCATTAAAGGAGGGGAAAGTAGTGACGTTTACAGAAATGATTGAAAGAAAAATCTTCTATTTTGATTATTCTGCTTCCTCCAAGTACGCAGATACCCAAGCCACCTGTAGTTGGTGCTCCGTCCTTACTTCCCCACCATGTCTTTCTGTACTCACACAGATGATGACATGAGAAAGCAAGCAGCAAAGTGGCAGAAAAATAGGATGTTTTTCGCACCAGAATGTTGACATATATGCTCACAAAATAAAGTTGCTGGGATCCCTTGGTCCCATCTCCAGAAAACAAATGGGAGCAAAGCAAAGAGCTGGCACAGGAAGCTGAAGTCTCTCCAAAAGCCCTCCAAATCAGAGACGTGCTCAGAAGACAACATTCACTCTTTTGATGAATGATGTTGGCTGGTACTCACTTTCTTATGCCCAGTTGTGCTTTTGTTTTGAAGTGGCATCTAATAAAAACAGAAGGCTGAGCGCAGAAAGCTCCTTTTTAACAGCAGGAGGACTAGGAAACACTGAATCTCTAAGGATGGCCACCAAGTATGCAGAAAGAACATCTGAGCAAAGCAGCCTTACACCTAGGCATTGAAAGAGGGCCTTGTAAATAATCGAGCTTGCAGCAAACCCTCAATCCTGTGTGACATTTAAATGAGGCTGCTCTAGCAGAAGATACTCAGGGAGGCCTCCCCTATGAGTGGTTGGCATTGTGTGGCAGGGAGCTAAAGCGAAACAAACTTAAAGCTCACAGGAGGTGCGGTTTGTTTAAATAATAGAAAGTAATTAGGCTGAAGACAAAAATCAGTGATGGCATTTTATAATTACGATTAATTTAAAGGTTAATTTCCTTTGGTGCTAAAATCTTATTTAAAACATTTACCAGGAAAGGAAATTAGGATGTTACTATCAAGAGGCATAGAGTGCTTCTGGGAATCCGTGCCTATTATCACTTGAAAATTAGGTTAGGTCCAAAGTGGGAATTTCAATTCATATTTGTATATAATAGTTGGTGGCCGGACCTCGGAGTCAGCAGTGTTGGCTGGGGCAGGCAGTGTAACTTTTGCATGTGTTTGTTTGTTTGTTTATAGGCTTAATTGCAAATGTTTTCAACAAAGGAGCCTACTTTATACTTGAACAATCCTGACACAAAGAGAAAATTGGATATGGATTGCCGCCTTTGTAACTAATGAAGTTGATGTTAAAGAAATTCCCAAGAGCGAAGCAGCAAAGGGAGGCACACAGTCCCACATCCACACACCCAGACACCTTCACCGGTCAATTAAATTGAATGAGGGACACTATTTCTGTGGGCTCCAAACCTGTCGACCCTATCTATTCTCCTCCTCCAGGCCCCACTTTTTTCATCACTCTGTTTTCCCACTGAGAATTGTCATGCCTCAGTTTCCCATTGCCATAAATATTCAGCAGCTCACCTTTTTGGAAACTTGCTTAGTAAAATCAATGCATAATAGTGCCAGCCAGATGGAAATAACTCATTTGCAGTAATTTTTCTCATTCATTATGCATTTGTGAATTTGCTCACTTTAAATATTTTCTTGCTACCGTAGGTATATAAACCGACCCCAAAAATATGGAATTCATGCAGAAACATAAATATTACAAACAATGTTAGTGATCACCTAACTTTAATCCCCTAGTCCTTTTTTTATTTTAAACATTTTTTTTTCTTTTTTTAATTTCAGAATATTACAGGGGTACAAACGTTTAGGTTACACACGTTGACTACATATATTATAGTCAGAGCTACAGCGTGCCCATCCCCCAGACGGCATGCACTGCACCCATTACGTATGAATATACCCATCCTCCCTCCCCCCCACCTACCTGACACCCTTTGAATGTTACCTCTGTATGTGCACATAAGTGTTGTTCGCTTAGTAGCAATTTGATGGTCAGTACATTTGGTGCTTGTTTTCCCATTCTTGTGATATTTCACTTAGAAGAATGTAATCCCCTAATCTTGCAGTTGAGGAGAGGAGCACTGGAATTGACTTGCTCAAAGGCAAACAATTATTTAGAACTGAGCGCAGAACTTAAGTCTCCAGATTCTAAGTATTCTTTCCACATCACTTCCCTGTGATACCCAAGATAGATTCTGGCAACACATATTTATGGAGCAACCATTTCTGTGGTAGGCTGTGTGTTAGCCACTAGGGATGAAGCAGGGAACCAAATAAATACTGTCTTTGCCTTCACGGTGCCTAATTTCTAGCACACAATTCACATCCAAAAAAAAAGGAATTACAGTAAAGCATGATGAGAGTTCAGACACGGGAAGGAGGAGGTGCCGTGGGAATGACCCCAAGAGAATCTCATGCAATTTAGAAGACAAGGAAATTCTTCCCTGAGGACATGACATTTCAGCTGAACCCTAAAGGATAAATCAGAAGTCTATGTAGAATTTAACAAAACTTAAAGAGTTCTTTTTTAAAAAGGACTACTTTTTGGATCCATATTGACCAAAGGTGTACCATCATTCACACGGAAATAATCTTAAGTGCTTTTAGCGAGCTTGATATAGAAAGTCTAATTTCAACTTTCCCAAGTACCAATAAAAATGTTAGAATAACCACTACACATTCTCTTTTCTGAAACTGCTACTGTTGGTCTAAAAGATAATTCATTTAGGCTCAAGAGTTTTGTGATTTTCCTTTCTGGAGACTTTAAAATGACACAAAGATTATGTTAGCAAAAATTCCAAGGTGAGGAATATTTCTCTAATAGGTGATTATAGCATGAATGTTTTATTTTTTACTTTCCTAAATATGCATACATTAATGTACCCACAACACTAATTAAATTTCTGCATGTAAATGGGCTGTGCATTCTAAATATATCCTGGGTGTCAGCTGAGAAGACACGACATACCCAGTCATGTCTAACGAGCTCACCTAAAGCTTGTAATAACTGCTCCCTCCGACTTCATCTGAAAGGCATGTCATATATAATTGAAAGCAATTCCAGCATGGGATAACAAAACAAAGACTGGTAAATCTAATCCATCCCAATGGCATAATGGCATAAAGTGAGCCCAGGCACATTTAAGGTGAAGTTGGTTGAGTTATTTCATCACATTCTACATGCTTCTCCACACTTATTGAAAGCATCAACGATATCCGAATACATAATTTTGTGACTCTAGCTTTATAATTTCTTCACCTTCGCAGCTCTCACCCCCTCCCCATCATGTGGGGTCAGCTGACCACTCCATTGAACAGTTCCTTTTGCCTACGTACATGCGAAAGCCTCATAAACCACAAACCAGGAAGATCCCAGCCTCTCTCTGTCATGTCTGACATTATACAAGGTGAACCCCAAAGGTATTTGAAATATAGAACTCGGTTCTATGTAGTTATTTTTTAATATCATCGCTTCATCTACCCCTTTCATCCCCTTCATCATACAGGCTATACTTGGATCACCTTCAGTATGGTGGAAGGAGGCTTCTCTAAGATCACCAATTCTGAAATTCTCTGCCATACTGTAAACTCTTATTTTTGCTTTTTCCTCATTCTTCTGCCTCCCTTTTGGAGAAATTTTTCTTCACTCTTATTTGGGAGCTCCCTCCACTGGAACCTATGTTACTCTCATGCCTTGGATCTTCCTACTCATTATCTCCAGGTTTAGCACAGAAGGTGGTGCTCTCATTAGCACTCTTGATTTCCTTCCTTACTTGCACTTCCTTTACGCTTGGATTTTCAACACCCATGCCTGGTGACACTCAGATGCAATTTCTCCACTTTTAATCCTGGATGGTTGTGCATTGCCCGAGAAAGTCACTAAACCCGGCCACTCATGTGTGCTTGTCACACTCAGATAGATGCTGTCTCCTACACAACCATGCTCTCACTCTTCTCCTGTTGATAATGTGGCACCCTGGCCACAGGACCTGTTCCAAACCTTTCCAGGCCCTTTAAACCAAATACTCAAACCTGAGAAAGTCACAGCTATCAAACGTAGAATTTGATATGCCCCCAAAAAACCTCAACAATTCTCTATACTGACAATAATTCTTTTGTCTCCTTACAACCCCGCCCGAATTTAAGAGGAACAGTGAGCTTTGCCCTTGTACATAATCCATACACCAAGCTTTGACCTCATCCCCTTCTGCCCAATCCAGTGCACTAAGCTCCCTATGTCTTTATATTTGACCATTCCACTGGACAGCTCCTTTAGCCTACATATGTGCCAAAGCCTCACACACCACAAAGCAGGACAGTCCCGGCCTCCCTCTGTTCCTTCTGTTAATATACAAGGCAACTTCCAAACACATTTGAAATATGCAAACTTGGTTCTGTGTAGCTATTTTTTAATAGAAAATATCTTCCTCTTTTCTACATGATGTCACACAGGCTATTCCTGCTTCTTGTCAGACCATAGTTAACCAACTAAGTGGGCATTTGAGGGGTCTCTGTAGACCTATGTCTGTTCTCAGCTTCTGCTGATGACTTCTACACTTACGTCATTCCATATAAAATTCTAGTAAATGCTCCTACGAAGTTCTCTTCCTTGAGCTTTATCTCCATCTATTCTCCTGGCCTGAAAAATTCTAATTCTCTCAGTAAGGAGCCTACTATGCATTTTAAAACATAATTCCAATCATTCCTTTTGTAGATATCCTTTTCAAAAAGAGATGAGATTCCAAATCTACCCAGCACATGTTTTTAATATATACATCCTTCTAGGTGTTACATACATGTGATACCTGATTCCCTCAATAACCCTATGAAGCTGAAATTGCTTTATTATCCTCCCTTTACAGAGGAAGAAATTAAGGCTCAGAGCAATTGTGATCTGCTTATGGGTGCAGTGCTGGTAAACAGTAAAGGCACAATCTAAGCAAAGGTCTTCAGACCCCTAAACCCCCAGTCTTTAGGCTACCTCCCAGCCTCCCCGTGAGGTATCAAGTGGTGGCATTACATTATTAGGAGACTATCCAATAACAAGATCCTGGTTGGTCTCAGGAGAAAAGCATCATGTGTTTCTTAAAATCTCACCTCAGGCCTAGCCCTCACTGCAAATTAGCGAAATAAACAAGAGCAACAAGACAGAATAGTGTATCAACTGGAACTTAATTTCATTTTTTTGTTAGGCCTTTAGAGCCAAAATCTTAAAGTGGCTACTCAACTTCTAACTAAAGAAATATTTTATTTATTATGATATCATTGTAGTTGTTGCTTTTCACTTTAATTTTTTAGCATGTGTGAATGTGTTACCAGATTTAAAATATTAAAGAGCTGCCTCTGATACAAATAAGAAGGAAACAAAAAACAGGACCTTAAAACCCTGAGAAATTATAGCTGATGAACAAGATTAGGAAGTGAAGCATCTGCGGTGATTTAGTTAATAAGTTTCATTTCATTCAATGCGTGCTTTGCCTGCTAGAAGCCCTCTGTAGCATAACACTTTGGTGACCTTTCAGCTAACAGTATGATAAAGGACCCTTTCCTATAAAGGATTATGTTTTCCTAACCAGAAAAGAAAAAATCTCAGAGTCCACCTAGGGATTTTATCGCAGACTGAGTACCTAAATTCACATAGCTTGAATTGCTGCCAGTGAGTAGGTCTTAGTGGGAGAAAGGTGGTTCTTTTCAGTTGGGCCTGTGGTTGGTTATGTTCTAAATTCCTTTTGTGCAGCAAGTAAGTACCTTTGAAATTCAAATTTGCAGACATAATGGAAAGGGACACTATTTCCATAGGCCCACACAAATTATTTAATGTCTTTCAATGAGTTCTTCTAAATATTTAGGCTTAGCTTTTTGTGAACTGCTTTTTAAAATTTCCCCTCGTGGCTTTTTCCAACTTTGTCTCCAAAAGGGAGTATGCTGACTAGTGGCTTTGTCATTAAGAACTAAGGGACGATTTTGAAATTACCAAGTACCAACTCCACTATTAATGTTATTAAATCATAGTTATTAAACTGAAATGGCACTTTACTAATTTCAAATAATTCAATCTCCCTATGCTTCCATAGGTCAGTAGGTGTAAACATACGCATATTGCAGATAGGAAAACTAAGGCCAACAAGGTTCTTGTTGTTCAAGAAGAGTACATCATTTTTTCTTCCAAGCGAATAGATTCTTGTAAAGCAGTAACTGAATCTCATAGCTGCAGGGGGTGGGGAATCACTACCCTGAAGGAACTATCTTGGAACTAGTGTTTCTGTGTAAACATACGCATATTGCAGATAGGAAAACTAAGGCCAAGAGAAAACACTGAACACTTGCAAAGAAAATAATAGCATTTCTAAGTTGTCCTTTGGAGGTGACAGATATGTCTATTATCTTTATTGTGGTAATAGTTTATGGATCTGCAAATTATATATATTTAGTGTATGGATTGTGTACATTTAGTGTACACATACAATAGTGTCTGGATCTCATCAAGTTGTATACATTAAATATGTGCACTTTCTTGTTTATCAGTTATATCTCAATAAAGCTCCCTCAGTAAAAAAAAATTCCCACGTTGTCTTCAGAGAACCAAAAGCAAATCTCTCCAACAAAGCAGAGATTTTGCAAGTACAAATTTTATTTTGTCAGCTACTATGATACAAGAATGGTAGATACATGTCATGCATTTGTCAAAACCCA
>CAUYRT010029755.1:0-33563 GCA_963574885.1 Lepilemur ruficaudatus
TTCTTTATTGAAGTATAATTTACATATCATGCCTTTACTCCATTTTAAGTGTACAATTAAATGGTTATTAGTAAATTTACCAAGTTGTACAGCTATTCACATAAATCAGTTTTAGAGGATTCGCCACCCCCCCTTCAGACTCCTAATGCCCATCCCCAAATACATTTCAAGCATGCCCCTCCCCTCAGCAGTGCTCACCACATCTCTCAGATGTGGGTCTAATCCCCACCCCACAAATCCCCAGTGAACATTACCACCATTTAGCACTAGTGTCAATCAGTCAATACTAGTTTGATGGCTAGTACAAGTGGGGCCTGTTCTTCGGGTCTTGTGTCACGTCACTTTGAATAATGGGCTTAAGCTTAATCCAGGATAATATAAGCAGTGTTAGCTCACTGTCGTTTCTTAAAATTGAGTAATATTCCATTGTGAACATATACCAAATTTTAATAATCCACCCATGAATTGACGTGCTCTTGGGTTGTTTCCACGACCTAGCAATAGTGAATTGTGCTGCCATACACATTCGGGTGCAGATGTCTTTATCATAGAATGTCTTGTGCTCTTTTGGATAGATGTCTAATAATGTTATTGCTAGATCGAATGGTAATTCTATTTTTAGCTCTTTGAGGCATCTCCAAATTCTTTTCCACAAAGGTGGTACCAATTTGCAGTCCCACCAGCAGTGTAAGAGTGTCCCTGTCTCTCCACATCTTCGCCAGCATCAGCATATAACATGTGGTTATCTTGGCATATTAAAATAATGTAACCAGCTTCATGAAGCCATATGTGTGTGTATGTGTATATATATATGTATATATATATACACACACACACATATATATGATCCTCTTCCTTAACTAACTACTGGATCCTTTGAGTTGTTTCCCAGAAATGATGGACTCAAACTCCTGGCCTCAAGTGATCCTCCCTCCTCAGCCTCCCAAAGGGCTAAGATTATAGGTGTGAGCCACCATGTCTGGCCTGGAATGATGGATTTCTACAAAACAGAGTTGAAATTCTGAAGGCCTTGGGGCAGATTTCCTGAAGCCAAGATTCACCATCCCCTACAACCTACCCCAAATGATGTCCCCCTTGTGAGATACACCACAGTCTGCCCGAAGGCAAATGATCTTTAAAAGCCTTTATAAAGCCTTTAAAACCTTTAAAAACCCATGATCTTCCTCATTTGCAGAAATGGATTTGAGGCAGCTTCTCCTATTCTCCCATCAAGACATCTGTCATATTAAAAAGCCTTTCTTCCTTGGCAATCTTCATTGTTTTAATAATTAGATTTTTGCGTGCTGAGCAACTGGACCTAGACTGAAACCTCTTTGCAATTTTGACAACAATAAAACAAGCACAAACAAAACTCTCTTGGCCTCTGTATTAGTCAAGAGAAACAGAACTGATAGGATGCAGATAGATAGATAGATAGATAGATATAGATATCTATAGGCCGAGATTTATTTTGAGGAATTAGCCTGGGTGATCATGGAGGCTGACAAGTCTGTAGGGTGATTTTGCAAGCTGAAGACCCAGGAGAGCTGATGGTGTAGCTCTAGTCACACATGCGTGGGATCTAGGAAGAGCCAATGTTTAAGTCTGTTTCCAAAGACAGGAAAAAGTCTGTGTCCCAGTCTGAAGACAGTCAGGCAAAAACAATTTTCTCTTACACGGTGAAGGTCAGCAGTTTTTTTCCATTGGGACCTTCAACTGATTGAATGAGATCCACCCACATTAGTGAGGGCAATTTGCTATATTCGGACCACTAATTTAAATCTTAATCTTGTTGAAAAATACTCTAATGGAAACATCCAGAATAATGTTTGACCAAGTATCTAGGCACCTGTGCCTCAATTAAATTGGCACATAAAATTAGTCATTACAACCTCCTTTCCTCTTCACCATTTTTCTCTTTGACTTTACAACAAAACTTCTCAAAGATATGACTTTACTCATTGTTACTACTTCCTGTCATTCATGTCTGAACCCATTCCAGTTAGTCTTTCCCCAACAACTGTAGAGAATGCCTTTATCAAGAACCTGTGGCCAGCAAGTACTGAATCCTGGGATGAAATCACAGTTGAATAGGAGGTAAACTCCATTACCACGAGGACATTTATCTGTTTTGTTCATTGTTGCATCTCCACCTCTTAGGACAATGATTATCATATAGTAGATCCTCAATTAATATTTAATGAATTAACAAATAACTATTATTTGGCTCAGTACCAGCATTTGATACATCTGATTTTCTCCTTCTCCAAACTGTGTCTTCCCTTGGCTTCCAAACCTATCCTAATTTACTTCTCAAATTGTTGTCTACTTCTTTTCAATATTATTTGTTTATTACTATTCACCTCCCTGATCTCTTAGTTTGGAGTGTCTGAGGGCTCAGTCCTCATCTCCTCATTTTCTATGTCTCATTCCATAGGGCATCCATTCTAGAGTTTTAAATCCTATCCACATGCTGATGACTCTAAATTTTGTGTCTTTGGTCCAAACCTCTTTCTTGAACCCAAGATATCTCCACTCAAGGTCCTGTTTATATATTCACATTTTATCCTAAAGACTTTTTAACTTTCTTCAACTAGAATTAACCGTTTTTACCTTTGGCTTCCTAGTAAACCTTGATTTTATATTGAATGCATTCTATGTCCTAAATTCACATATGTTCTTTCTTTTAGTAATTTATTCCAACCAGGAATACAATGCCTCTGAAATTTCAATAAATGTTTTGCAAAGAATAAATAAATTTTCATTAAAGCCCTGTAAAATAGAAATTATCATTCTTAATGTTATGAAGAAAATGAGCTTCAATAGCATTAAGCATCTTATAGAAGGTTTTATAGCTGGTAAATGAGACTCAAGATGAAAAATCAAGGTCTTTGCATCTAATTCCAGTGTTTTCTTCACTTCAGTACTCTTCTTCAACCATATGGGTCATAGTCTCCAATCTGGATGTAAGTGAACAAGTTGCCTGCATGGGCTGCCACCTCAATGCTGTTTATCGTAGAGGAGAGAGTGAGCTACTTTATGACTTGAGAACAAAAGGTTATAAATTTGTTATTGCTAAATCAAAACCTTATATTACTTACATGTTTGGCTTTATGATTTTCCTTTTTATTGTTATGAGAAGAGATAAAATTAGAAGAAGTAAGTGTGATAAAGAAGGGGAGACTGGTACTGCCAACTGCCAAATCATTCAGAAATGGAAACAAAACCAAACAATATTGAAAATAAAAGTAGTGAGAGAGGTGAAAGACCAATGGTAAGAAACGTATAACGGAATTTTAAAGAGAAGAAGCTAAATCTTATAGATTTCTCCAGTATCCAAGGGCAATTTTATACTAAAATACCATGTATTAAATGGCCTAAAATATTTTGGTTAATGGGGTGGGAGTATGTATAGTATGATTTTTTTCAAAACAACTGCACCAAATTGTCCTTTTACAGGTACACATGCTTTTCTCTTGCTAGTTGTTGGTTTGATCTGAACAGAAATCAGTTCTCAAGTTTATGGCTAAAAATAATTTAATTTATTTGCATTTTGAAATCATATAAGAGACACTTCCACATCTGATCAAGATGAAGTAATAAATAGGGACAGGCCTACCTTCTCTCCTAGAACAATCAAAAATTTGAAAAATGACACACGGGTTTTCAAGACACTGAACATCAGGCAATGAAAGACAGTGATCACTGAGAGACAGGAAATGAATGAGGTAAGGTGTATGCTTGTCTCAGCTTACTGCAGCAAACGATGTTTTCCATTGAGTAATTTATGTTCTCAGTGAGTTCTACACTGTGACCTGTTTATCCATTCTACAAATATACACTGACCTTTTATTTTGTGGAAGACTTTGCTCTAGGTGCTTGAATAAAAATGATAGTCAAGGCAGAAAGGCAGAGTGGCTGCATGTGCTTTTGCACATTGTTCACTGCATAAGAGTGACCAGGCAAAAGTTCAAATGTGGGTGTAAATTCCATATACCGCAACATGCCCTTAGCTGTGGGGCTTCATCCTAATTCTAATTCACACAAAGGGCTTGTAGTCAGATCTTACAGACGTGGTTCTATTATGATTTAACTTGAATTCTAGTAGTAGAGCTATAAAATAAACATGTAAAGAGAACAAGTATAAGTGATAAGTGCTATGAAGAGAATTAAAATAGGATGATGAGAAAGAAAGTCACTAAGGGGGTACCTTATTTACTTGTTTATTAATTTCTTCATCTTAATATTTTTCATTCATTTTTTAAGATAACATAATACGTTACAAAAGTCAAAGGGGCAAAAGGGAAGAACAATTCTTTTTAAAATTTTTATTGATGTATAATTTTTGTACGTATTTATGGGGTACATGTAATATTTTGTTTCATGCATAGTATGTGCAATGGTCAAGTTAGGATATAGAAAGTATCCATCACCTTGAATATTTATGACTTCTGTGTGTTGGAGACATTTCAAGTTCTCTCCTCTAGCTATTTTGAAATATACGATGTATTGCTGTTAACTATAGTCACTCTACTTTGCTATTGAACATTAGAACGTACTCCCTCTACTAAACTGTACGTTTGCAACCATTAACTAACCTGTCTTTATCCCTCCCCTCACCCACATATGCTTCCCAGCTTCTGATATCTCTCCTCCTAAATGTGGTATATATACACAATGGAATACTACTCAGCCATAACAATAATGAAATCATGTCATTTGCAGCAACCTGTATGGAACATGAATGGAGGCCATTATGTTGAGTGAAATAAGCCAAGCACAGAAGGAAAAAGCAAATCTATCCTCTCTTCCTCTATGCCATATCTCAACTCATCAGATCCTCTCTCCAGAGACAAGTAGGGTTGCCAATTTCTCTTGTAGTTTTATATAGCTATTTCATGCATATAAAACCATACATGTACATATTTTAAAATTTTCTCTACAAACAGAAGCATACTAGAAACATGATTCTGCTTCTACATTTTCTAACTTAGAATATGCTACAGATTATTCTAAATCAGCATATAAAGTTATTTTCTTTCTTTAAATGGCTGCTTAATATAACATTGAAGGAAGAGTTCTGGGTTTATTTGATCAGTACTTTTTGTAGATTTAGGTCATGTCCAATCTGTTGCTGTTAAAAAATCAAACCAAAGTAGCATTGAATATTATTGAACATATGTCATTTCTCACATGTGCAAGTTTATCTATGGAATAACTTCCTAAATCTGAAATTGCTGAGTCAAAATTTGAGTTTTAATTTAATAAGAATTGCTATCTATTTTTCCCTGAAGTTGTACCAATATAAGCTTCTATCAGCAACATGTAAATATGTTTTTCCTCCTGTGGATATTACCAAACTATTAGATCCTTGTAAACAAATTAGGTTTTAAAATAATATTCTTTGCATTTTAATTGAAATGTATTTATTTGTCGGAGGTTTCACACTGTAAGATCTTTTCTCTCTTCTTTCTCAAAACTGCCTGAGCACACTCTTTCCTCCCCCCCCCACCTTTTTTTTATCAGGTTCTTGGTAATTTTTTGTTTCTTACCAAGTTTTAGGAAATCATCTCATGTTTAGAACATTAGCCATTAAGTCTGTGATATAATCTACAAATATTTCCAAGTGTGCTGTTTGCCTCTTGACTTTTGTCTGCTGTATTTTTTCCCATGCAGAATTTTAAATTTATTTTTATGCAAATTTTTAACCTAAGGCATTAAGAGGGGATATGGGAGGATACCAGCGATTGATGGTGGAAAAGTGGTTGATTAATGGATTAGTGATAGGAGAAGGTGCAAGAAATGATGGCCGGATAAGGGAGCACAAGTTGGATGGGCTGATAGAGACGTAGTGCAGAGAGCAGAATGATGATATCCTACTTCACAGGATCATATTGGTTAGAGTGTAACCAGGGAGTGGTAGCTGGTAGGCAGTGGACGGGTGGAGATGCCCATGTGGAAGAATGCAGAGAAATGGGTGTTAGGGAAATTTCCCATATGGACAGGATAGATGTGACAGGAATGCTAGTGTAAAGGTATGAAGAAGAAATAGTGGTACAGTTGAAAGCAACATAAAAGTACTGAGTAAATGCTCAATTGCAAGGAAGTGTTGTTAAGATGTAAGAGGACAGAGTTTTATTTCATTTTGTCATTTTAATCCTATTATATGGATCAAGGACTGGATAGGGAGTCAGAAGATAGATCTCTTGTGTAATACTCTTCCTTTCTTTAACCCTCAGTATTCTCATCTGCAAGATTAGCCTGTTGGACTAAATGAATTATACGATCACTTCTAGCTCTAATATTTTATGAATCTCTAGTTCCCTGAGAAGCATCACCTCAGAGTGATACTTTTGCTGGCAGACACAGGAAGGGGGCAGGTCTGAGACACTGGCACCCTCACCAAATGATTGGGGGAGGTAGGTCAGTTCTCCTGGTTGTCACGGGGCCATCTTCTAAGCAAGGCTGTCTCCAAGGGAACTTTTAAAATATTGACAGCCAAGTTGGAATGAGGCCCAGAATTTCAAACAGATCAAAAGCATAGCCATAAATAAAACCAGCTGGAAATTCAACTATTAAAAAAGAAGTGAGGGAAAAAAAACACATTCTGTAGGCTGGGACCTTATTTTAACATGTAAAACACAAACACTGGAGGCCGAGATTCAGACCCTTTTGTAGAACAGTTACAGAAGAGGTTGGGTGACCATTTTGATTTGTTTAATGAGAACCGGCTGTTTAAACATGTTTAGTCTCATTAACCATGAGTAGGAAAGGATGTCTTCTCTCTCGTGGTTGACAGGACTGTGGCAGAGGCTTTTTTGCAAAAAAGAACTTGGAGGTAAAAGTGGTAAAGCTCCCTCTACATTATCCCATTTAATTTTCATCAGAAACCTTCAAAGATGAGGAAATGAAGCTCTGAGAAGTTCAGTGTGTTTCTGAGTAATTGAGGCTCAGAACATTTAAATAACTTGGCCAAGTTATTGGCCAAAGTGAAACCCTCAAAGAGAAAAATCTGGCAGCAAGAATGAAAAGTACAGTTTGGAGTCATGTCAGAAAAGGAGCCAGGGATGGGCCTAGAACAGGATCTCTCAGCCTCAGCACCACTGACATTTGGGGCTGGATACTTCTTTGCTGTAGGGGACTGCCCTCTGCATTGAAGAATGTTTACCAGCATCCCTGGCTTGGTCAGTAGCACACTCCCTTCCAGGGGTGACAACCAAAACTGTTTACAGATATGCCAATTGTCCCCTTCAAAATCACTTTCAGTTAGAAGCCATTGAGGTAGAGAATGAAACGACTCTCACACCTACTATAAAAAGATCACGCTTACTGAAAATAGAGAGCATGGAGAGGACTTGATCACAGTAAGAAGGTAGAAATCGGGCTGCAAGAACAGAGTCTCAGTGGACAAAAAATTGCTACCTCCACTTAGCAGGTTTGCTTTGGAAAGACACTTATGAATGGTTCAGGCATGAGTGTTCCTGGAAGCTCTGATGTGTCTGCCTGTCTGCTCGTCTTATGAGATATGCAGCACTGGTCAAGCCATTTAACCCCATGCACCATTTCTTTATACGTAAAATTGGAATAGGAATATGTAGCCTTCACAGTTGTTGAGAGGTTTAAAAAAGAGAAAAGAAAATAAGAGAAAATCCAGATGACTTAGGGTTTGGTGAGGACTTTTCAAATATGACGCGAATGGCATGATCCATGAACAAAAGAATTGGTAAGTTGAACTTAATTAAAATTAAGGACCTCTGCTTGGCAAAAAATACTGTCAAGAGAATGAAAAGATAAGCCACAGACTGGGAGAAAAATTTGTAAAAGATATATCTGATAAATGACTGTTTTCCAAAATATATACATACCTAGTAAAATACAACAATAAGAAAACAAACAAGCCAATTAGGAAATGGACCAAAGACCTTAACAGGCATCTCACCAAAGAAGATATTCAGATAGCAAATGAGGATAGGGCAAGGTGCATCACATCCTATATTGCTGTGGTCGGAATGTGTCCTCCAAAAAGCATGTGTTGGAGACTTAATCTCCAATGCACCCGTGTTGGGAGGTGGGGCCTAATGACAGCCAAGGAGGCCATGAGGGCAGAGTGAGTGCATTAATGCTGTTGCCCCAGAAGTGGGTTCTTTATAGAAGGGGGGTTTGATTCCCTTTTATTATCTCTTTCTCTTGCCCTTCTGCCTTCCGGCAAGGGATGATACCCACTCTTCAATCTTGGGCTTTCAAGCCTCTGGATTGTGGGAAATAAATTTCTGTTCATTGTAAATTGCCCAGTTTCAGGTATACTATGACTAAGACATATATCTTCTGGGACATATACATTAAAACAACAATGAGATATCACTACATACTTATTAGAATGACCAAATGCCCAAACACTGACAACACCACATGCTGTGGTGGAGCAACAGGGTTTGTAGCAACAGAAACTGTCATTTATTGGTGGTGGGAATGCAAAATGGTACAGTCACCTTGGAAAACAGATTGGCAGATTTTCATAAAACTAAACAGACTCTTATTGTATAATCTGCAATTGTAGTCCTTGGTATTTACCCAAAGGAGTTGAAAACTTATGTCCACACGAAAACCTGAACATGAATAACATGAATGTTTACCGCGACTCTATTCATAATTGCCAAAACTTAGAAGCAACCAAGATGTCCTTCAATGGATGAATGAAAGAATAAATGGTAGTACGTCCAGACAATAGAATATTATTCAGTACTAAAAATAAATGAGCTATCAAGCCATGAAAAGACATGGAGGAAACTTAAATGCATATTACTAAATGAAAAACACCAATCTCAAAAAACTTCATACTTTATGATTCCAATTATATGACATTCTAGAAAAAGCAAACTACAGAGATAGTGAAGATATAAGTGATTTCCAGGGTTTATTAGGGAGGGATGAATGAGCAGGCAGAACACAAAAGATTTTTAGGATATTGCAAATACTCTATATGATACTATAATGGTAAATACGTGTCATCGTACATTTGTCCAAACTTACAGAAGGCACAACACCACGAGTGAACTCTAATGTAAACTGTGGACTTTGGGTAATAATGATGTGTCAATGTAGGTTCATCAGTTGTAACAAATGTACCACTCTGAAGAGGGATGTCGATAATCAAGAGGTTGTGCATGCGCTGGGATGGGAATTCTTTATACTTTTGACTCGGTTTTGCTATGAACCTAACATTGCTCTAAAAAAATTAGTATTTTTTTTTAAAAAAGATGTATATAAACATCCCAACACCTAAAACCCTCCCATGGACTTAGAGGTTGTGAGTGTGAGGGTCTGCGTGTGTTTGATTATTATAGAGTTATATATCAAGTTATTTAAATATAGGAATCATGTCTTGTCATCTTTATTTTTAATTTTTTGAATAAATGGTATTGTGTCTATTTAAGGTGTACAACATGATGCTATGGGATACATATGTACTAAAATGGTTATAGTAAAAAAAATAACTTATCCATAATCTCAGTTACTTGTTTTCTTTCCCCCTGTGGCAAGAGAAACTATAATATATTCATTTAGCAAAAATCCAGAATACAATACACTATTATTAACGATGGTCCTCATGTTGTGCCTTAAATATTTGGACTCCTTCATCCTACAACTCAATAGCAAGAAAATACATAATTCAATTAAAATAGACAAAGGATCTAAATGGACATTTCTTCAAAGAAGACCAAAAAAATGACCAACAGGCATATGAAAAGTTGCTTAATGTTGCTAGTCAGCAAGTTAATGCAAATCAGAACCAGTATGAAATATCACCTCACACCTGTTAGGATAGCTATGAGCAAAAAGACAAGAGATAACAAGTGCTGGTGAGGGTGTGGAGAAAAAGGAACCCTTGTAAACTGTTGGTGGGAATGTGGATTGGTGCAGCCATTATGGAAAACAATACAGAAATTCCTAAAGAAATTAAAAACAGAATTATCATATGACCCAGCAATCCCTCTTAAGTCACTATTATAACTCATCCTTCTCACCCAGTGCCTTGTACATATGGGTATTTAATAAATACTTTTGAAAAAGGAATAAAGTATTTTTTTTCTGCTAGCCTTAGAATGATTATTTTTCTAATTGATGCTTAATATTTTAAAAGCTCTTTCATTTGAAATAGAAAATGACAATATAAAATAAATAAAAAAGGACTTTCAAAACTTTCTCATCTTTGAGGATTTCATGTATTATCTGTCATTGAAGCGGGTCTTTTTGGTAAGGACATAAGGATTATCTTGACAACTCATAAAATAATTAGCTGGTGCATGCAATGGGGTTCTATGGTAGATAAAAGCAAGGATGTCTCACTAAAGTCACTAAAACATGCTAAGGACAGTGAATGCTAAGACCCTGACGGAGAGCTGGTGTTCATAACCACTATGGGGCAGGTGGGACAGGGGCTCACCAGGAAAAGCGCCTTAGTTGTTAGGACCCAAAGGGGAAAGATGGCACACTTAAATTAAGATCATTCAAGTAGGATTTACTTACAAGGAGATGAATTTCAAGGGGACCACAAAGGATAGTGCAAAGATGGGAGCTCACACCAGTGACGCTGTTATCACCTTAGACCCAAAGGAATGTGGAGAGGGGGAGCTTATTGAAATCTGAGAGGCTAGAGAGAGTCTATGTATAGAGGAGTCTGCCTCAGGAGGGGCAGAGACCTGTTAAGGGACATAGCAGACCTGAAGTGACCTCACTGGGAGGGATCCAAAGGGAGAAATACCCTGACCTCTCTCTCTCTTTCTTCTCTTCAATTTCCTACTGAGGATCCCTTTTGGCTGACCTCAACCAGAGGTCAAAGGATACAGGAGACAGTTGTGTTATCCAAGCCTTCCAGTTCAAGAGCAGAGGGGCCGAATGGGCAAATGGAAGATATCTGCAGAGTCACTAGGTCAGAGAAGATGCCCAGAAGAAGAGATGCCCAAGTAAGTAATGAAATGGGATTGGGGTGATTTGGGGCTAATAATTGTAATTTGTTTTTAATGTGCCAAGCAGGATTCAATGCTTGCTCTGGCAACTGTAAAATGTCAGGGGTGCACTGAAACCTGATTTATTTCAAATAAAACAAAGGAGGTCTTTTCCTTGATTTACAAAAATAAATGCATCCATAATAGTAAAACTCCAATTATTAGATGGAGTTATTATATTTTCAGATAATGATAATCTTCAAATAACCCTGGGCCATGTGTTTGTATGCCTGGAATATTTGCAGAAGATTTATTAATAGTATAAGAATAATTTAAACTAAATTTTTAGATTTAAAAGTAATTGTAAGTAAATTCTCAACAGATATGATTTGTATAATTACATTTTAATCAGTCACTGCTAAACTTTTGTGGTGTTGTCAGATACACCAATGGGACATTTGCCCTCTAGTGGTTTCTTTGCCAAGCCTGTTGCTCTGCTGTGGGTGGGAATGTCTCTACATTTGGATTGCAGCTCTCTGGCACAGTGCTGCTGTTCTACTACTCTGTGCCCATAGCAGGCATTACTAATCAATCATAGCATGCCCATACTACACTGAAACACAAGGCTTGGCATGCAACATGAAAGTAATCTGTAATCCTGGCCTTAAATTATACTCACAGTGTGATAGTGTACATTTGGCCTGCTTTCTCCAACTGGGAGGATGTGCATAGATTCACCTTCTGGATTTTAGAAGCTAAGTCAAAAACTAAAACAAAAACAAAACTCATTTCTTATTTAGCAAACACTTAATGAGCACCTACTATGTGTCAGGCTCTGTCCCAGGGTGATAGTGTAAAAATGTGTAAGCTATAAGTTTGTTGTGAAAATGCTTACAGCCCAGTGAGATACTGAAGCCAACAATGCCCATGAATTTAATGCTAATTTAATAGAGATTTGTACAAAAGAGAAGACTCAATTTTATTTGGCAACTAACAATGCCAAATATGCTGTTTCTAACTTTAAGAATACCATTAATATGGTCTACGAATGGGCACTGTGCTCACTGGGGAAATGATCTTACTCCACCAGAACTTTATGCATTTGACTTTGGAAAATTGACTATGACTTCACAACATCTGAAGAGGGCAAAAGACATTCCACTTGACCCCATGAAATGACTTTTCTCTTATTCTGAAATCATAAATGCAGACAATCTGGAAAGGCTTAAAAAGGATTATTTCTTTTTATTTATTTACATGGTCATCATCATCATTATTATTGCCACATTTAATATTTATTGAATGTCAAGCAACCTTGGGCTAAGAATAGCACAGAATAAAGAAGAAAGTGAGCAGTTTGACATACAAAATGAGTCTCCAAAATGGAAACTGAGATTCTTTTGTGGTGAGTAGATTCTTCAAGGATGATAACTGGATTGAGGACAGGACTAAACCACATGAATGGGTTTAGCTTCCATGGTGGATGATATCGCTCTAGCTGGATTCTTTTGGAGATGTTTTTCATGTCTTCATAAACTATCAGTGTCTTTTAAGCCAATCTCTGTTGAGCAAAATGGTTATTATATAGTTGCACTTTGTCCAGGAACTCAGGTTAATTTTATATAATATAAGTCAAATATCCATTTTTCGGAAGGAAAGATATTATAACATAATCAGACATGGGAGGTAGGGAATAAAACAGTTACTCTGAGCGTGCTTTAGTTGCATTAAGTTTCAAGTTTCTAAAATGTTGAAAAGCAAAGCAAAGCAAAAGCAAAGGAAGGCCAGTTCTTACTCACCAAGTTGGTAAATGATAGCTGGCGTGTCTCCATTGACAAAATGGAATGAAGTGGAGAAACGCTGCGTGAAGAATTTCAGGAGAAGATTTATTTTAAAATTCAGATTTATTTAACTTTCTAACACAAAGGGCAAAACAGGTGCTTGTACCCTGTGCCAAACGCTGAATGAGATTGCACTGCATGTGGTAAACATCTGCTTGAGTCCCCACCTGTCTTCAAAAATTAGACATGTGTTTTTGACCATGATATTGGATTCAGGAATGAAGCTGTGACCTAAGCTAGTGCATTTAAGGTTAGTGTTGGGACTCCCATTAGTCTTCTGGGACAGAGGGGTCCTTTCTGCCTCTGGAGGGTGTATGGTGCCGACGTGTGGCCTGAAATTGACATAGCAGTTGTGGTAGGAAGTCAGTCTGAGGACAAAACCATAATAGAAGTCAGAGTTCAGTGTTTCTAAGAGAAATGAAGCTGAAATCCTGACAGCATTGTAAACCTCTGAATCACACTGTGCCTGAAATTCTCTCAAAACTTGGGGTTCTATGTCTCATAAGTTAAATGTTATTTTTAATTTTAGTCAGTTTAGGTACAGTTTTTGTTGGTTATGACTGCAATGATCTTAACCAACACATATTTAGAAATGGCAACTCTATTTATGCAGATTTTCCAATGTGCCTGAACCTGTGCTAATTATTGAGAGTTAGAGAGAATTATAGTTTCCCGATCCACTCTCCCCTCCTTTATCTAAAGACTTGAAAAACTCTTTCTCACACTTTATGGCTCAATTCAACTTCCCCCTTTTGTGTAAGCTAGTCCAATCTTGCTCCTGACCTTTAAAAAAATCTTTTCCTCTTTGTTTTCATGATATTGTAACTATGATTCTCATGCATCACTTACCACATTGTCTTCTGGCTAGTTGTTTACAAGACTTGTCTTTTCCATAAGATTGTAAGTCTTTGAATCCTGGATGCCTGGAACAAAATCTTGCTCAGAGTATATGATCAATAAATATATGTATATATTTCGTTTATTCCTTCATCTTTTCTATATTTTCTGACAGGGTGTCAGAAGCTTGAAATTCAAAGATGAATGACCTAGTCTTGGCTTTTAAGGAGGATATAGTATAGGAATATAATTATTTTTGATTGTACATTTCTATTAGTTTATATGTTATTAGTTTTTGCATACCTTAGTAATTAATACACATCTGCAATATACAACTCCTTACTCTTTATAAATTATATAGATGTACTACTGTGCTAATATATTATTCACATCATGAAACTTAAAGTAAATATTGGATGAGCTGCAGTTAGGCATAAATCAAAGACCTACTAGTTTATTGCTGCATCCTAATGAATTGCCTTGTATATGTCCTCGATCCCTACACCCACCCTGAAGACCTCTAGTCCAGTGGCTCAGAGATCAAAGGGAGACAGACAGCTTGGGAGTTCTAGTTAAGGCCTGCCCAGCATGAGACTGAGGAGATAGAAGATGAGCTCTCCTCTGAGCCTAAAGCTTCTGGGGCAGGTGGAAAGAACTGGCAATGAGCTTTTCTGATGGCTTCACTTTTCAATCTTTGTGCTCGTAGGCTTCAAAGAGAGGAAGAGGCTTAAGTCTCTTCCAGAAAAAGATCATATTTCCCTTTCTCCTAGAGCAACCAATGGAAAGCAGACTTTTTGTGGGTACTAAAGGAGAATGTCGTCCAGGAAGAATTAATCCTATTGTTTCTGCAGCATTCTGCTTGCACAATTCCTTGTAATACTGATTGCAAAATGTATCTGAAATTCTGCATTGCCAAAACAAGGTCCTTCTCTAACGTAGCCTTTGTTCTGCACCCAAAAGCTTGACCTTGATGCCAAGAGGTCATTATTAGCTCCCTGACTCCCAATGTCCCCAACCAGGCAGAACTAAGGGGGTTCACTATTTATTCCATTTGCTATATGCCCACTGGATATTTTTAAAAGAGCAGAACCAGTGAACCAGAATGCATTATCTCATGCATTTTTCTCCTCTCACAATACTCCCAGGAGGTGTGTATTATCCCATTTTACAAATAAGACAACCAAGAACATGAGAATTTAATAAATTCCCCCAAGGCCAATTAATATGCTGAACAACCAGGATTCAAACCAGAATTTTCCCGGCTTTGGTTACTTTTATTCTTCCCACTGCGCTGCATTGTTCTGTCTCATTGATGATGGTAGAATCAATTGCTATAGAAGTATTGGATTCTGTTTTATTTATGAACAGGTACATAGAAATCATACAGCTTCAGAGTTTGAGGGGACTTTAGAAATAGTGTATTCTTCTTTTTTCTAGTGGTGTATTACTATTCGTGCTTGTTGTAAGGATGTGTATTTCACCAGGAAGGCAAACTGACCTACGTAGTGCTGGAGCTGGGATTATGATCAGAGTCTCTCCTTCACGTTCAAGTTACATTTTACCATCTTATATGCCTTATCGGATTCTTTATGAACAAGATGGGCAGGGATTTCCAGTTGTAACACATTTTAAGATTTTATAACATCTCAGAATTTAACTAGTGCTTTTATGTACATTATTCCTTTTAATTCTCACCACTACTCTGTAGGTATTATTTGTCTCTCCAGTGAAGAGGTGAGATCACAGACAGGATCAGTATATGACTGGGGAGCCAGGACTCTGTGACCACAGGACTCTGCTGACTCCCCCAGGCTCTTCGATCTCCATCTATGTACACTGAACGTTAGTTTCTAACTTTATATTTCATATTGAAATTCACAATGTCATGCATTCTTTCAGTTCCGTAGGATATTATCATCAGTTCACGCACGAAGAAGACAGAGACACAGAGAAGCAAACTGACTTGCCCCGGATCATAGTGAGAGTCACTGTTGACTCTGTCTTTTAATTTAATTAGGAAAACAAAAGGAGCCTAAATTATCTGTTGATGAGACAGTTTACTTAATTTTTACATTTAAACAACCATGCATGTTAAACAGATAGGAAACAAAAACATGCAAAAAGTAACACAAAAAGTATAAAAATAAAGATGAAGACATGGCCTAGTTAGAAGAGGTGCAATTTAACACATAGGGGTGATCTGAGACATTCTTCTCATAACACTGATGTTAGTAAAAAAGATAGACACATTTGAGGGGCCTAAACCGGCTGCATGCATCTTTAAATGTTTAGAAAATCATATGAAGTGGGTTATTTTGATTATCATTATTCTAATTTTGCAGAAAGGAAAGTCAAGCTGGGATGGGTCCCCATGGAGTCTGTTTGACCTTGGGGTCCAGACCTGCCTAGTGTAGCTGAAGCACTACTTTGCTGCTTACCTGGTTTCTCCCTTCAGCAATGAATACGGATGGAGAGTTAGCTCACCTTAAGAAAAAAAAGGGAGTTCTTTCCATACGGAACATCTTCATATCCTCATCTTTAAAAACTTTCTTTGGAAACTTAAGACTCAAAGACCAATGGAACTAAATGCCTTTGGTATAGTGTCCTTGTTAAAGAACGTGCAAGATAATGACAATGTCCTTTGTGCTATTTTTCCCCAATCAAAATGGAAATAGAAATAGATTTTATTGAGTGCTAGGGCCAGGTAGAGGCCTAGATTTTTTTTTTTTTTTGAGCCCTAGATATTTAACACAAGGCATCTTATTTGCTCTGTAATTGTGATGTAAACTGAAACACAGAAAGTAATAGTATCACATGAGTAAAACAGCAAAGCACCAAAGAAAAGTCCAGGGTTGAGGCTGCTTATATGTGACCTCAAGCTTGTCATGTGCCTCTGCACAGCACTGCCAGAGTCCACTTTAATGCACAGTCACTTTCATTTCAGTGAATTTCAGCAAACCACAAGCACCCATTATATGTGGGGATACAAAAGTGATGAAGGACCAGGCTGAGTCAGTGGTCAAAGAACTTGTGTTTGGTGGAAGGATTCAAGGTCAAGTATGACAGACACTGCAAGAGCTATCACAACAGAGTCTTTTCAATAAAAATGAATAAAGAAGTATCACACAATTTGGGTGGAGGGTGCATAATTGAGTGAGTTAGGAAAGGGTTTGTGGAGTAGGTAGCCACTGACTTGACTTGAGAAGTAGGAGAGAGGTGGAAAACAGTCTCAGCAAACACAAAGACGTGGCATAGGAATATGGCACAACATAGGAACATGATGCATTTAGGACTCTGTCGGTAGTAATAGAAGTAGTAACAGTCACAGTGGTAATGCAACCATTTATGCAACAATGCAGGATTACTTTGGTTACAATCATGGAACATCTTTAGTCTTTATCGCTTCTCTCCATTAAGCTCACTCTGTGGACTGTTGGTATATCCAGGATGCCCAACACATCACACCTCTCTTCTCTGTCTGAATTTTGAACACTTTGAGAAACAAGACAGAAAGTAAACACATGGAGAAAAAATCTGATCTTCATGTTGCAGAAAGGTTAATTATAGGAATTAGCTGACAGCAAGAGCAAAATGCGCCTGAGAAGTGAAATCCCAATTTGAACAGACTTCCCCAGCTGGCGCAGGTGGGTATGCTGGTCCAGGGTGGAATTCACAGGATAAGCAGGCAGGTGCTATTTAGGTAAGACTCATCACCTGAAAGGGGAGGAAGCCAACCCTCTGCAGAGCTTGCTCCCAAGAGGAAAGTGGGAGAAGGAAAGCTGACCATGCCGGGTGTCTTGGTCCATTTGTGTTGTTATAAAGGAATACTCTAGACTGAGTAATTTATAAAGAAAAGAGGTTTATTTGGCTCACGGTTCTGCAGGCTGTATAGAACATGGCACCAGCATCTGCTTCTGGTGAGGGCCTCAGGCTGCTTCCACTCATGGTGGAAGGTGAAGGGGAGCTGGTGTGTGCAGGGATCATACGGCCAGAGAGGAAGTGAGAGAGGGTGGGGGAGGTGCCAGGCTCTTTTTAACAATCAGCTCTCATGGGAGCTAATAAGAGTGAGAGCTTGCCCTTCTCCTTAGGGCATTAATCCTGCTCATGAGGTTTCTGCCCCCGTGATCCAAACACCTCTGATTAGGCGCCACCTCCAACATTGAGCAAAAACTTTCAAAATGAGATTTGGAGGGGACAACCATCCACACTATAGCACTTAGTTTATTCTTGCAAATTTACCATTGAGGGAAGTCACTCTGCTTCTGTTACGAAAGGTGCTGAAAGATGCCAGGAGTTTGAATTCATTGACTCCTTTCATTTGTGAGGAGGGAGATTTTTCCTTTATGTGGCCTTATAAGTCCTAGCCCTTGGACCAAGTCTCAGCCAGTATCAAACATTTTGTGGTTCTGTTTAGTGAAAGTACAGATCCTTTTAAACAATTTAAATGTCCAGGCCAGTGCAATCATTAACACTCAAGCCTTATGCAAAGTTACAACTCCTCCACTTCCCTGAATCAGGCCAAATTCAGGCTGGGAAGCCTGGGGTGATGCAAGGGGGAGGAGCAACTTTTCTACTGCTCCACTCTGCTCTTCTGCTCCTGCTAGCTCCCGGCAAGAGGTTTGAACACCACATGGTCAAGTGCCAGAGGAAAGGGCTAGCATAAAAGGGTGCACATAGCAGGTAAATGTGTAATTGGGTGCTGGTTCATGCTGCTGGTGACACAGACACCCTCTGTCTATCTCTCAAGGGGTCCCTTATGAGAACGTATTTCAGATATTCATTTTGAGTCTTCCTGCTAGAGGTCTCTATCCACAGATTCCCTTAATACAGGTGATGTCACACTTCTAGTTGGCCCTCCAACCTGTCTTCCTGCCCCTTGGGCTTCTAGCAATCTATACCACATAGACTCTAGCTATCTTCCAACTTTGGAGTCACATTTGGTCTCCTGGGAAATGCTGCTCGCCTCCTGGGTAAGACTGCATCTCCTTCCTCTGCTATGATATCTGAGACAGATAGCCTTGGCAATCTAAGGGCTCAGCTAATGCCCCTTTCACTTTGAGGAAAGGAGCAAGTACCTCCCTCCTCCTCATAGGTTTTGGTAGGTGGTAATGGGAGAGTAGATAGCACACTGACACTCCTTTAAAAGAAAATCTTTTTTACCTGCTGTTCTACTCAAACCATTTATTCCTTCGAAGTGGGTGACAGACAATCTCTGTGTTGTACAATTTTGTAGCAAATAAGGCCTAGCCCTTCTTTTGGATGTGGCAGATTGGCACCTACTGTTGTGGTCCTTGGGAATTCTGCTGATGAGGAGACAGGAGGGGTCCCATTTATCAGCCTTTTATGCTAACATTTACTGAGGGCTTACTACATGCCAAATGCTGTGCTGATCTCTGATTATTTCATTTACTCTTCAGAACAACCTGTCAGGCAGGCATTATTTTGCTGATGAGGAAATTGAGACACAATAATTCAAGTTAACATAGCTGTAAGCATTGGAGCTGGACATAAATCCAGGCAGTCTGATGAATCCCGAATGGTTAATTGCTATATTGAACTCCTTTCCTCACAATAGCAGCAGGATGGGGGTAGACTTCTTGGAAAGAAAATCATTCTTATTTCCTACCAAGGTGGAGACCAGTGGCTGGTGTAGACAGAGTGCAGAGGAGTCAGGGGAAAGGAGGTAAAGAGGAAATAGGTGGTCACCATTAGAAACCAATGGAAGGGTCAGAGTTGAGAGAAGGAGAGAACAGGTGTGGACTTTGCAGTCTCATAGGCCTGGGCTTGACCCTGACTGACCGTTTAACTTGCTAGGGGAGGTGACCTTGGGCAAATGTTTTCACCACCCTGGGTCTTGGTTTCAAGTTTATAAAATAAGGGTTACACACACACACACACACACACACACACAGATACACACACACATACATATATTTATGTATATCTCACAGGACTGAAATTAAAAATAAATCAAATGTTCTAAGTGCTCATAAAATAGTATGAAATGCTAGATAACTGAGAACTACAATTATTATTATAGCTAATGATAATAGCCAGCATTTATTAAGTAGTTACTATATGCCAGAAAATGGTCTAAACACTTTATATATATTTACTTATTTAATCTTCACAACGTGCAATGAGACACCCTTATCGCTGTCTACATTTACAGAAGAACAAACCCAGGCTTGGATGAATAATATTTTGCTGAACGTTAGTAAAGTGAGTGAGTGGCAAGGTGGAACGTGAGCTCAGACAAGCTGCAAATGGAGCCCACACATAAGCAATATTATTATCCTAACATCTAGAACACCTTAGAGAGGTCCATGTGTCTTCTCAGCTATAATAAATGGTAATGGGTTACTGTAATTATTGCTACAGAACTCTTTAGGCATGGGAGCCAATTAAGTATAGAAATATTATCAGAGTATATTTGAGAAATAAATATTTGTTAAATGAATTATTAATTAAGAGAAGGCCAGACCAGTTTGTCGTCTATTACCTGATTTGTTGCATAAACTACTTGAAGATTATTTGGTGGACATAAACAGTTTATGTAATATTTTACTTCTTGGTACTTAAGAGGAAATAGACAAACAAAAAACCTGTAGAGATATTCTGAGGTTTTTCAGAGATTCAGAGTTGTTCTTGATCATGTTTATGGTCTGTTTATCTGGAGAATGCCTTATTTTAAGATATAGCACAAATGCTTTGGGAAGCAGAAATAGATTTCACTTTATTACCCCTTTCACCAACAGAACCTAATCTGTTTGCAATGATTTTATCAGTAATGGTGAACTGTTTGCAGAAAACCTCCCACATAAATCAAAAACTTCCAATATTCATTACTTTGGGATTTTTCTATTGACCTCTGACCAGATGGGTTAGCCATCTGTAACTCCATGCAGTGTGCTCTCGTTCTCTCTCTCTCTCTCTCTCTCTCTCTCTCTCTCTCCCTCTCTCATGAATATACATATACGTGTGTATGTGTATGCATACCCTGAATAATCATGGCATCAGAACAGATTCTTTTTTTTAAGTCTGATGTTCACTAGCATTTTAGTTGATTTTAGTTGATTCTCTCCATTTTTAGAAAATGCATTTTCTTTTAATTGTGGAGGTTTGAATTTTTTTTCAGGTGAGTTTATTTAAAAGCCAGATATGCTTAGAACTTTCTTTCCATTTGTCTGTTTCTTCCTCCCTTCCCTTCTACCTGTTTCAGTTAGGTTTCTTTGGTCTCATAAGGTAGAGCAACTTAGATTAATATAAGAAAAAACAAGAGAAGAATGTAAGAAAGGTTATGTTGGATAGATTTGGGGTAGCTCTATGAATGGAAGAAAAAGCTCATTTTTTTTAAATCTTTACCTTACACCCTATCCCAAAGAAATTTGCCAGTAGCAATGTCTATAAGAGTTAGACATTGTTATATAATGAACCACTCCAAACTTCAGTGGCTTAAACAACAGGCTGACATTATAGTTTGGCTGGACAGGTCTTCTGATCTGGATCAGACTCAGCTGCTATGGGTTTAGAAGGTGCACTGCCCATGCTTTTGAGGTCAGCTGCTGGTCAGTTGGGGACTGGTTTTCTGGATCTTGGCTGGGTCTTTAAACATCTGGGATCTTGCCTTAAGTAAACAAGCAAACTAAGCCCCACATAGTCTCTCGTTCAAAGGAGAGGGCCGGGACTTATTTAGATGACGATGGTGGGGGTCCAAACATTTAACAGGAGAGAGGGAGCTTCTTAAGGCTTAGATTCAGACCAGGTCACCACATTAGTTGGTCAAAGTACATACCAGCCCCATTTAAAGTAGGGACTGGAGAAATAGACCTTACTTTTAACAAAGCTTCATTGTAAAGGGGCATAGTGTGGCTACTTTGCTACATAGACAGTATAGGAAAGAATATCTTGTTGTACAACCTCAGCAAGATGTATGTAAATTTGGAATGGATAGCCCTAAGAGAAATGGAAGTCCTATTGCAACCAGAAGGGAAAATGGATACTGAGAAAATAAAAGATAATATTGTGCATGTGGCCCTGAGTCTATTGGAGCATAGAGGAGTGTTATTGGGTTGTTTTTATTTAGGTCTTATTATATGAGTTCAATAGGGGGCCTCTACTTGCTGGATTCTTCTGATAACTAAGCCTTCATGAATACCAAGTGACTGTGAGGAGGTTAAGCAGGCATTCTCAGCAGTGGGTGTTAGTGAGGAACACTTCTTCCTCACTTTCAACATCTCTATC
Organism: Lepilemur ruficaudatus; assembly: GCA_963574885.1. Taxonomy (NCBI): domain Eukaryota; kingdom Metazoa; phylum Chordata; class Mammalia; order Primates; family Lepilemuridae; genus Lepilemur; species Lepilemur ruficaudatus. Next base: position 21,869 of record CAUYRT010029755.1, read on the forward strand.
CTATGAAAGAAGCTCAGGTAGTACAACTGTGGGCTTTTCTCTGTCCCTTTGGCCTATGAGTTAGTGAAACAACTTAGCTGGCCGACATATTTGGAAGGAGTAACAGGGGTTGCTCAGCTGAGATAACCTGCTATGTCTTCAGAGTTGCAGGAAGGAAAGGTCTGCCCAAGTCCTATGCTGACTAAGTTTGGGTTCCAGAGTTTAGTATAATCAAACCCAGTAGATTAACCTACCTGAGGATGTGTCTTCCATCTTGGCTTCTGTCTGCATGAAATATCACATGTGGCTTGCATGTCTGTTCTTTGTTTTATTCCTTTACTTGCTCACAGTCCAGATGAGGAGAGGATTATGTTTTTATGGGCCCTCTTGGCAACCCCAATGGTGGTTAGCAATGTAAGCAAACAATTAGCAACATAAAACAATTTGGAACTTTTCAGGAGCTCGGTGGCTCATACACCTAGACTAGAGGTGTTGAGTGGGTCTAAAGCCAGAAGTCATGTGAAGGTCAGATAAGGAAAAATGTGTGTGACATGCCAAACACTGTGCACATTCTACTGAGGGTGGTGCAGGACAGCTTTGTAAGTTTTTGTTGTCATTGTTTAATGCAGGGGATGGACATGAAGAAAATGTCAATGTTTTGGAAAATCTACTCAGGAATCACAGTTGAGAATATTCTGCCAGAGCCTCAAACACAGTGCAATGGAGCCAAGTCATAAATATCACCATGTAGATTCAAATATATGTATTCAGGGTCCAGACAGAGAAATGAAACAAAACAACCAAGAAAAACAAAAGAGCATGTGAAAATAACCCAAGTGCCCATCAATACATGAGTAGATTAAGATGTGATATATGTATAGCATGGAGTTCTACTCAGCCACAAAAAACAATGCTGTAGCACCTCTTGTATTATCCTGGATAGAGCTGCAGCCCATTCTAGTAAGTGAAGTATCATAAGAATGGAAAAACAAGCAGCACATGTACTCACCATCAAATTGGTATTAATTGGTCAACACTTAAACATGCACATATAGTAGAAACATTCATTGCGTGTCAGACAGGTGAGGGAGAGGAAGGGATGGGTATATTCACACCTAATGGGTGTGGTGTGCACCGTCTGGGGGACAGACATACTTGAAGCTATGACTCGGGCGGGACAAAGGCAATATATGTAACCTAAACATTTGTAGCCCTGTAATATTCTGAAATTAAAAAAAAAAGAGAGACGAGCATGAAAAGGAGGCAGGGAAATAAAGAGTTTTCAAATAGTACAGGTGATTTCACTGTTCATCCTTACCAATTAGGAAACTGGGCTTAGTTTAACTGCTCAGTAACAGATCCAAGAGAACAGTGGGTGCCCAATGCCAACTTCAATCTGAAATTGTTCATTTCTGAATCTAGAAGGGCTCAGAAATGGTCTATTTCATTTATCACACAGATTCAATGATTTGCCCCAAATCCCATAGCTCCTTTTTCAATATGCCATTTTCAGCTGCCAAAGCTAGCTCATCTTTTAATGTTCACTCTTCCATATCTATGTTCTGTAAGTCCGGCTTGAGAGACGGGTGTTATCCTTAACTCCACTGACTTCCTCTCTCCCCCAGTTAAATCAGTTACCTCACTACTTGCTTACTGTGCCTTAGGAGAGTCCCCTTTGCACTTCCGTTATAGTAGAACACATTATTAATCATGTCATTCTTTGATCAAAAGTTGTAATTCAACAAGGATGTAGGAGAATTGAAATATAAGAGTTCTCGAATGTCTTTTGCTGCCATATTTCACGCTTCCTTTTACCAAACACGTCCTGTGTATCCAACTTGGACTTGGTGCTTAGGGGATGCCAGATTGTGGGGGGGCTTAGGCTCAGGCAAACACCAGACTTGCTCCAAGCCACTCCCCATTCTTGTCTCTGTTTATGCTATTTTTTTCCACTACAGTTGCCATCTGTCTGCTAAATCCTATAGTTTCATAAAACGCAAATCATCCCTTGTAGTTAAACTTCCCACAATTTTATGTTCAGGACAGAGGTTGGCAAACTACAGCCCGCACTTGTCCTCCCATTTTTATAGTTTTAGTAGAACAGAGTCATGCCCACCATTTACACGTTGGCTATGGCTGCCTGCAGACTACCACAGCAGAACTGGGTAGTCGTGATGCAGACCCTACAAAGCCCACAAAGTTGAAAATATTTACTATAAGCCATTTACAGAATACGTTTGTTTACCCTTGATTTAGAAGGATAACACATAGCACTTTGCTTTTACCCCTCATAATAATAAATAACAGCTATTAGTAATAGTCATCACTGATTTAGTGGATAATTCTCTTTTAATATTATAACTTTCAATGTTCATTCCATATCTGATGAGTAGATATAATTCTTCACATAGTGCAGATGTGGTGGATAAAGCTAACCAAATACCAATACTAAGTAACAGAAGTGGAATACGAACTCACATTTTTCTGATGCTGAATCTGGCTCTGACGTGCTCTGAATCTGGCTCTGACGTGCTCTCCAGCTGATAGTGTGTATCTCGCCTCTCCTGGGCTGGATTTTAATTTTCTCTTTGTACAATGTTGAGCATAGTGTCTTGAGTATGGAATGCTATCATCTTGTTTAATCACTAAATGAAAGTGTGGCTATGTTTGCACTACAGAGGAAAATAGAGAGTGAGGGAATCTTTGAAAACTATTCCATTTCTTGGTGTTTGGGATATAGTCAGGGGTATAGATTGTTCTTGCTGTTGTCTTATTAGAATCTAAGCTCCTTGAAGGCAGAGATACATATCTGCATGCAAGCAACCGAAACATAAGTCATACCTGGGATTAAGGAATGCTTGAGAACTAGAATCTCATAACTAAGTTTTCTAGTCATGTTTCAGCTGCAAATTAAGTATTATCTTGAGAAAAGCATGTATCTTTATAAGCCTATGTATTAATTTATATATCAAGAGAATTTTATTTGTTGATTTTCAAGGTTTTATTACAAAGCTTATTCAAATCTAAGAATTTGTGAGCATAACTATAACATGAGTTTTTGGTATATTTATCTTAGAATAATGAAATTTAAGACAAAGAAAGGAAAAGGAAAAGACCTAACTTTTATAAAGTGCTGACTATGTTCAGGCACAGGTCAGCTTGTATTTCATGCAGTCCTGTGAGGAAGGTGCAATCATTATTATAATAATTTAAATGGAGGTTCAGAGAGGTTAACAAAGTTTCCTGAATCAATCACAAAATGAGAGCCTTCTCAGGGGTTCCAACCCCATCATATCATGACAAATCCTGTGCTGTTCCCAGTATGTCACGGTTTTACGCACCATGCCATACCGCATTTGGTACTAAATGAAGGCTGTAGTTCATTCTTTTGGTTGTAGTTCAAGGTAATCAGAAAATGTTGAGAAAAGTTAAAAGTGCAGCATAAGTATAAAGCATTATAAGAGTGAGTCTTCAATTTTCAGATCCTCTGAATCATGAGCTGCCTGATACTGAACTCTGTTGTGTTATAAAATAAATCTTATCAATTCTCTTCAATGTCATACTTTTTTTTCCTATAGCCATCCCAGCCTCTGAGTTTGAGCCTTCATAGTTTGTGTCTGACTATTAGGACAGGCTAATAGAGGTGCTGCCCAATCCTTTAAACAGAACTTCAGACTTTTCCAAAACAAATCTTTATGTTTATCAAAGCTGATCATATTATGTACAAATTAGAGAAAAAGCTAAATGCTTAATTGAGCACATTTTTTGTATCCTTGAAAATAATACAATATTTTTATACCATCATGTTCTCTGTTGGTATATATATGTATATTTATATATATTAAAGAACATGCAACATGAGCACTCGCTTTCTCTCTGTATACACACACACAAATAGATATACATATATATATCAGCAGAGAATGTGATATATATAACATGTTGCATGTTCATATTACATTATATGTTCTTTTCCACTTTGCTACAAAGACATCAACAATAATAAAAAGCAGTAATAATAGTTGATTTATAAATATGTCATAATTTCCATTCTTATATACTACTTCAGTTAATATTCCCTCACTAGACTGTAAAGCAAGAATACTGATTCATATTTTATAGACAAAGAATGGAACCTCCGGAAAGTTAAAAGGTCCAGCAACTATAACTAACCTTTGCTGATGTTATTGTGGCCAGGCACACTTCCAAATGTTTTATATATGTCAACTCATCATATGTTCCTGAAGTGTAAAGCCAGAGGAGAATCTAGGCTCTCCCAACCCAATTCCATCACTTGCCTCTGCACTTAACCACCTTTCTGTGCGTGGTGCTGACATATCATTTCCCTCCTGTTTTGTTTCTCATGGATTATTTTACAGGTTATTTTGTTTTATAATGGAAAACAAAATAAAATATAATGAATACAGCATGACCAATAATTACATAGTGCTTTATAGTTTACAAATCAACTTTGCCTGAAATGTTACACGTTTTCTTTTTCCTTACAATAACCCTGGGATATGATTATCATTATACTTAAGATTTGAAGAATACAAACAAACAAACAAACAAATGGGTGCTTAGGAAAGTGCCCGCTCATATATCCTTAGTACTAATCTATGTTTCACTCCCCCTTCTTCTTCTTGTCCCTCTCTGTCCACCTTTCCTAAATGACCAATAATTTGTCCTGACTTAGTATTTTCTACCAATTTTCAGCAGCTGATTAGGCAAAAGGGAGATACTAGCCAGACCAAACAGAGTGAGCATTTAACCTACTACCTCCCTCTTACTTCAACCCTGGTGTTATACCATCAGGCAACACAGGTTTCCAGGCCTGAAATTAGGGAGATTAGATGTTATGATGACGAAAATTTCTCTCTGGAGGATTGCATTTCACCTCGTGTGCAATGACAGCTTGTTTTGACAGCTCCAACTGTAAGGAACACTCCACCACTAACTGCTTGGCCATGACTCACCTCCAATGGTCTCTGCCTATAACATCTGTCCAATTTACCTTTTCTCTTTGAAATCATGATTTTAATTTTATGTGGAAGATGCTTTGATAAAGCAAGACCCACACATCACTGTTTTACCAGGGAACCATTTACAATAAGCGTGGAATTTGCTATGCAGAAAATCCATCACTCTCCAAAGTTTTTCTAAATAGATTCTGGTCATGTGCATCATTCAGTGGAGCAATAGGGCTAAGAGTTAGATTTTTTGCTCTCAGTAACTGTGAATATTAGTAGACAATGTGCCCATATTCATAAACCATGGACCTAGCAGAATAATTCATCCCTTCCTTTAATATTCAAATTTCCTCACTCAGGTTCCCAGAGAGGCCTTGGCGTACAGTCTCCTACCAAGTGCGAGAGTTACTTCTATAGGATAATATTCCTCTGCTTTTATGGCCACCATGATTTATGCATTAGCTTTGTCATGGGGTATATTCTCTGAGATTTTCTCAATAACCTCCCTGAAGCTAGCATGAATTATCTTCTTAAAATTTAAGAAATACTGCATTTTTATGCAGTTCCTTAAGAACTTTGACCTTATTTAAAACTAATCCCAAATAAATTTTCATTTCTAACCTTGCTGTTTTGCATACCAAAACTCACTGTGGCAGTGCAGCTACTTTAATGCTAAACCTTATTTTAGAGGTTATGTGCCTATAGGTGAGATACACGTGTACAGAGATTATGTCTTATTCATCTCAAAATCCTTAGCAGTTAAACTCAGCTATACTCCATTTAGAATTATACAGGCTCTAATTAGTCAGATTACTTAAGATCAACTCCTGGATCAGCCTCTAAGTACTATTTCACTTTGGACACATGTCCTAACCTCTCTGAGTCTCATTTTCTTCATCCGTAAGAAAGGGCTAACAATGACACTTACACATTTTGGTGGAAGATTAAACAAAACTAAGTGAATTAATTTATGTTAAGTGGTGGAGCACTGTGACTGATACAAAGTAATTGCATAAATGGTAGTTATTAAGCATGGGGTTGACTAAAAGTCTGCTGAATTAATCTTGAATAAAATTGGAAAATGCACAGTTCTATGAAGTCCAGAATTTTCTGTTACTATAAAATTACAAAGACGTCATTGAGATGTAGTGGAAAGAACAAATGCATTTATGACCAGACATCCTGGCTTTGAGTCCCTGATCTGTGACTTATTAGTGGGAAAGTTTTCCCATCACTCTGAGGTTTTGTTGGTAACAATGGATGATACTAATAACTGCAGCCTGAGTTTGTCATGAGCACTGTGTCTGTGGGAACATTCTCCAGGGCAGGGTTTTTAAAAATTTCTAACTCCCAATGTGTTTGTTCACAGAAATTTTCTTCCCAAAGAAGCCCAAAGAATAAGCAAAGAAAACAACTAACAACAGAGATGAATTTATGGGCTTGAGCCAGGGGTGGATGGGAGAGTCCATGTTACTCCGGTCCTACCCTTTCCCCTACTCCACCCCTTTCCCTTCGCAGCCACCAGACAGTTAGAAAAGCATTTCTCCAGGGGCACAGAGCCCTGAATCAATGAACGATTGTCATACCACAAGGAATGAGTGTGCTGGTAAGTATTTCTTCTGTCTCTCTTTTTGTGGTTCCAGATATTTCTACCATGCATCATACTCTTCCAGGATTTGGGGGGAAGATCCCAGTGGCCCTAAGCAGGGGGGGCGGTTCTTGAGAAGACCAAGGCTTTTGCAGAACTCCAAAGTAACCAGGATTTGGGCCAGTAAGCACTGTTTAGGCTGTAGATGGTGAAGAAGGAAGTGTAGAAAATTGTTATCTGCTAGCTACTGAACTGAGAAAATCCCACAGAATTAGTATTTTGGTGGCAGAGTCCTAGTTTCACTAATCTATTTTTGTTTATCAAGTTCAGCTTGATGGGCATATCACTGAGTGACTGATTTCATTGATCACTAATACATTTGCTAGAGAAGGAAGGAGAAATAAAATCAAAAGATTTAAAACTAGGAGGGGCTTTCAAGACTGATTTGTTTCAAAACCTTCATTTTACAGATAGAGATGTTAAGACTTAGAGGATTAAGGGACCAACTTCACTATCACTGTAATCAAGTGACTTGGCTCACCTTGAGGGTGGGTTGGGGACATTGGTCAGAAAAACTCAGTTGTTATTAAGACAATTAGGTGATCCCTCTGGGTGACTCCCACACCATTAGTGTGAGTGATAGGGAGGAGAAAAACATGCACATGTTTACTTTCGAAGGAGGTTTAATCAGAGATATAGATAGATAAATTACAGATGGATAAATAGATGATTGATGAATAATTAACATCAGTGAGAACTTCCAATGTGGCAGGCACTGTTCTAAGAGTCTTATAGATCATATTTTATTTAATCCTCACAACAGCCCTATGCAATTATTCCATATTGTTATCCCCATTTTACAAATGAAGAAACTGAGGCACTGATAAATTAGCTATTTTACATAAGGTTACCCAGCTAGTGTAGCAGAGTGGAATGGAACTCAGGAAATCTGATTCCAGAGCCCCACTTGATTTCTAACCACTCTGCCACCCTGCTGAGGAGAGAGCCTTAAACCAGGCAGAATAGGGGCTGGGAAGTAAGGAGAGGGTGGGACATTAAGCATGGCCCAACAGTGTTTGTGATGAGCTGATCACCAAGTGTCATCTCCAAGCCCGTCTCCAGGGCACCCCTTCCTCTGTGGCCACCAGTCTGAAGTTTACTGTCTTGCATATTCACCCTTTTCCTTCTATCCCTCCTGACACACACACACACACACACACACACACTTTGCTGTAGTACCTACGTCCCTCTGAACCTCAGTTTCCACCTTCTCTCTCTTCGAAGATGTCTGCTTTCCCCCAAGTCTGCTCTTGTAGCTCATTCTTGCACACACTGAGAGCCCCAGATGTTCCCCCTTGGCTGGATTGGGGAAGACGGAAGCTGAGGACCCAGGGCTGGCCTTCTCTCCAGATGCCAAGAGTCCAAGTGACAGCCGGCTTTCCAGCTTCCAGCTGGTGTGAGAACCTATCAGGGGAGCCACTCTGGCTCTATGCCAGTGTGTCTTGCCAGGGAGGTGTGGTTAAGTGAGGAAGGTTGTTTCATGTGTAACTGTAAGGAGCTGTCATGCTTAGGACAGCTGAGTCTTAGGGACCTGGATGGAACCTGGCAGAATAATTTTCCCTCATAGAAGTAGGATGCTTTTTGCCCAGGGAACATTGCTAGAGAAACTTCCTGGTGGTTTAGAGGTGGTCCTTTTATCTAAATATGACCACATTTATATGGAGGAGACACATTTCTGTTGCCAGCTGAAGTGCCTATAGCTTCACTGATATAACCTTCCCATATCTCTACCTGTGCTCCTGGGTCTAGAAGTTTCCACTTTATCCACTTAGGAGCTTTCCACCATCTCCTACGTCCCCCCCAAAAAACTGACAATTACAAAACTGTGCCATGGCTACTACAATAGTGTGCTGCTATGGTACTCTGGGACCATAAAATAGTACTTAATGTAGGAATCCGCAAAGACTTATTGATACAAGGAATTCCTAGCATTTAAATATCCTGCTGAATCTCATGCATGTTCCACACTTGTCTGCCTTAAGCTATCGTAAATTCAATCCTCAGCTCTCTGGAATCTTGCTAGATTTCTCTTTGTCTTTGCGCCTGCACCTGCTCGCTGTTCCTGTGTGTGCCTGTTTGCCAGGGGTGTCGCTCAGGAGTTTGCCTCTCCCACTGTGCGCTGCAGCCTCCCACTTCCTGATTAAGCCAAATGTGTGGCTTCCCTTCCTTTGTTTCCATGACTCTGTAGCTCTGCTCATTTCTATTTATCCTCATCTCATGGATCCTTCTCTCTATAGGCCTCATTCCCTGCTGTTAAAAGAAAGGATACTTAAAACATCTTCTAGAGGTAGAAAGTTACTTTATAATGAAGCTCCAGTCCTACCCAAGACGGATGCCCATTTGTAGAAATGCTGCTACAGAAAAGGTTCCCAGGAAGCAGATCCTGAGACAGAGTTTAGCATGCAGGATGTTTATTAAGGAGTGATCCTGAGATCTACACCTGAGGAAGGGAGAGGTGGGAAGCAGTGTTGGGCAGAGAGAGAAGTGAAGCCTGCCATGCAGCCCATGCAAGGCGAATGCAGCTGGTCCCAGGGGGAGGTTTGGAGCTGAAGCAGCCCTTCAGACTTGTCCTAAGTTGGGTCAAGATGACCAGATTGTTATAGTCCCATACTGATCAGTCATTGGATATGGGGCACCCTGGGATGGTGTGGGACCTTGGGCAAGGTGGCTCTCCACAGCTAAAGTGACCCTTAAAAGGGTTGGGAGCTGCAGGTTGTGCGCTGACAGCAGTCCCCGCAGAGGGGGCAATATAGCCTTCCTCAGGGGGTGATCTAGGGGATGCATCTCACTGTGTCCACCCTTGTCAAAACTCCCTCTCCCTTAAACCTATGCATTTTTACTATTTAACATTCCATGTCCAACATCACTTAGGACTGTGTCTATTGAGGCCCTCTGGGAAACAGATGCCAAGATGGAGTTAGAAGAAATTCACTGAGGGACTGAGGCACCTGTGAAGGATGAAGGGGAGAACCTACAGGGGCAGGTGGGGAAAGTGGGCTGGTCAGTGTAGGTGTGGCCCCAGGGAGAGAGGGAGGGAGCGCAGATGGTGGTGCAGCTCCAAGAAAGTCCTGGTCAAAGATTGGGAGCTTAGATTAAAGAAAAGATTCTGCACAGGCAGGTGGCCTGTCTCTAGTACCCATAATGTTTAGCCATTGACTAGAAGCAGCCACAGGAGGGGGTGACCTCAGTGTGAACTCTGCAGCAGATCCCAGAGGTGCCCAGCTGGAGGCTGCAGCCAGCTTCTCTCCTTGAGGCAGGCTGTATCTTGCAGGGAGCTCTGGGTGGGGCACCTCCATGGCTCCTGCAAGGACAGACCAAAAAATGTCTAAGACAGCGCCCTACCTTATTATATGATGTGTAGCCAGAGTGCTTTAGGAAATCCACTCTGATCCCCTCTCTTTGAGATTTGTCCCCTCTCATGCTAGGGCTGGGTAAGGTGGAGCAGCACACATTATTTTTACTGTGTGATTTTTTCCCCCCATGGTTCATAAGATCAGGAATGGAACATCTAAAGCAATTAAGCTGAACTGTTCTTTATTTGAAAATATGGAAGTGGAAATCTGAGACATTAATTCAGCAAGTACTGGTTGTGTCTATTTAGAGACATAGTAGCACAGTGGTTTAAAGGCACATGCTTTGGGGTAAGGCTGCCTTGGAGCAAATCCTGTTCCAGGCACTGTTTACCCCCAAGGCTGAGGTACCTCTGCTACTTCTGAACATCTAACCTGCCATCAGCAGAGACCACTGTTGAACTCCTGATTTGCACTATTCCAACTGGCCACTTGGCAGCAAGGTGACTACATTAGGCCCCTTTCATCCTGAAAGGGCATTTGTCTGTTCTCACAGTAATGGACACTTATTCCTGGTATAGGTTTGCCTATATAGAGCTTGTATAGAAGCTCAGCCAGCACCTGCCTCAGGTGACTTTCAAAGTTTCAGACTCTGAGTCACAGCATCCTGAGAAGCATCTGAGCTGCTTAGCATCTGAGCAGGGGATCTACTTCATAGCAAAAGAGCTGCGGGAGGTAGCCCATGACGAGGGGACCCCATGGTCACATCACACATGGTGCTGTCCAAAATCTGCAATGCAATTTCACATGGGAATGTCCTGCTGAAGTCCCAGCTGAGGCCAGCTAACAGGAAATACCCCGAGTCTGAGGTGCCATCCTTTAGGATGCAGTATACACACTGGGTCAGAGAACCATACATGGCCCTGTAGCCCCAGTAAAAAATATACTTAAGTCTGGGACAAATGGGTGCAAGCAGGAGTGGCCTCATTCACTATTGTCCTCAGTGATACAGTAGGGCACTTTGTATTTCTCGTCCCTGCAACTCTGGGCTTGTAAGGGTGATTTCTTTGAGGAGTGAGGGGTCACTTCAAGAGCCCCGTTGAACTACATACTCTGGCTGCTGATTGGGCACTTTGGACTCCTGTGTCCAGGATCCAGCAGGAGACAAGAGTCACCATGTAGGCAAGGATTATTGACCCTGACACTTGGGCTCTCTGGGTAGTTCCTTCCCATTTGACTGTGCAAGTCCAGCAAACCTGGTCAGAGAAGAGAATGGTTTCAAGGACTCAGATGACTCAGAAATTAGGGTCTGGGCCCCATTCCCAGGTAAGCTGGTTAATTTCATTTCATGTGTTGATGTGGCTGGGTTACAGTGCCAGGGTATTTAATCAAACACTAATCTAGGTGTTGCTATAAAGGTATTTTGTAGATGTGGTTAACACTTACAATCGATACACTTTAAAGGAAGTAGATTACCCTCAGTAATGTGGGTAGGCCTCAACCAATCAGTTGAAAGATGTGAGAGAAAAAGCAGAGGTTTCCTTAAGACAGAAGAAGGAAATCCTGCCTGTGGACTGCAGCAGCAGCAGCTCTTTAGACTTGGGGAGAGATTGTGTGTGTGTGTGTGTGTGTGTGTGTGTGTGTGTGTCTGTGAGAGAGAGAGAGAGAGAGAGACAGACAGACAGACAGACAGAGGAGTTAGTCCTGTTTCTCTGGAGATGTAGTACCTGAGAGGGGATTTAGAATGGGAAGCAGAGAGAGGTGCAATGAGTGACAGGTGCAACCCAAGACCAGCCGCAGCAAGGGGC